>JANHFX010025528.1:0-26147 GCA_027560015.1 Chloroceryle amazona
CAGAGATCGAGTACAACCCCCCTGCTAGAGCAGGAAATCATACAAATAATAATTTGTAATAATACAAATAATTACAAATCATTTGTAATAATACAAATATAAAAAATACTGAAATTCTTTTAAAACTAGTGAAAGTCTTGCAGCTGAAGTTACTGAGGCAGCTCTATTAGCTACAGTTGCGATGAATTGAAAACTGATGCAAAAGACTTGCATCTTTGGCATTTATTTAATTGTATTGTTACTGATTTCTAGTCAGCTTGTGCTGGCACTCATCACACTGCTTGATGGTTTTGTCCCCAGGGTTTTATTTAAGTCTCTGTTGTAGACCTTCAAATGCTGTGCTTGACCTAAAAGCAGCCTTGCTGAATTGTGGAGACAAAGATAGTTGATAGCAGGAGCTGTTCAGCAGTCTGAGTAGGGGCAAGAGATGACTGTGTAGCAGGAGAGAGATTTCTGAATGAAACTTTCTGATTCATTTGATCTGATTTGACATTTCCTTTTCGAAGGAGCAGTACAAATGTTACCTTTTTCACATCCATATATCCTGAAAGAAAAGAGTTTGCCTTGCATAAATCAAACAGGGTTCCGAGATCGGTGCTTCATGGTTAGTGGAAGAGTTTATTTTGCATCCAGTTCACATCAGCACTGCATGATAACTACGTACTGGCCGGCAGACAAACAGTGGTGTCACGATTTTGGTTCTGATGGATAAACATATAGCTACAAATGCTTGTCTTCCTAATCCAAATAGCCAGTGACCCTTAAAAACTGAAAGGAGAAAAGGTCCCTTGATACATGTATTGCAACAGCACTGGAGGGTAATACAGTAAGGGGACTAGAGGAAGACTTGTCAGATAGTAAAGGGGACAGACAGAGCTAAACTCTTGAGAAGAAGTAGCCATTAAAGCTGCGTTTAACTCACTGGTATTATTCCTCCAGCTAAGTTTTTGATCGTGATCCCCTGTAGGCTACATTCCACAGATGTACATTACCCACGGACACATTAAGGGCGTGGGGAGGCATTTACACTGTCAAATCCAACTCACACACACTCCTTCCCTTTTATTCAAACTCTTTTTTTTTCTCTTGCATCTTACAGCAATTGTCCGGAGAAGATGAAGTTGAGATCTCAGATAAAGATGAACCTGATGGAGATGGAGATGGTTCTAGTGACTGTCCCACCGTGAGAGCCCCATTAACTTCGCTCAAAAGCCATCAGGGGGTGGTCATAGCAGCAGACTGGCTCGTGGGGGGGAAGCAAGCTGTGACAGCTTCCTGGGATAGGACGGCGAATCTGTACGATGTAGAGACTTCCGAACTCGTCCACTCCCTGACAGGTATTTGTTTGCTCACTGGAAGATAAGTTGGTGGGTTATTGTTACACACGGGAGCCTTTGTAGACACCGCAGTCTCGGGAAGGCCCTTTCTCTGGAGTGCGAGGCCAGTGTGCTCAAGACTCCAGCTGCTGCTCAGACAGCCTTGTAAATCCCGTGAGCATGAATTTGTGTTCTTTTAAGCCTGTGATACAACCCATGAAAGTAGTTGTTTTTAAACTGAATGTGGCCAAATATTAGTTCTTGCAAAATGCTTTTGCTGCCTTCACGGTGTGTAAAGTGACAGTAATCTGTCACTGCTTAATAATAATGTGAAGTGAGTAGGGGGGTTTTTTTTTGCTTGCAAATAGTTCCAAACTTTTACAGCAGTGGTAACACCGAAGTTCGGAATTACTATTATTATTATTTTCTGTTTGGGGAAAAATTAAAACCCATCAGCATTTCATTCCAAGTGTATGTGGAAATGAAAAGTCTTACTTTCATTGCCTTACACGTTCTCATCTGTGATTGTAGGACATGACCAAGAGCTAACACATTGTTGTACACATCCCACCCAGCGTCTTGTGGTGACATCATCACGCGACACAACCTTCCGCCTGTGGGATTTCAGAGATCCTTCTATCCATTCTGTGAATGTCTTTCAGGGCCACACAGAGTAAGTGACAGCTCCTTCGCAGGCTTTTACACGTTCCAAAGTGTAGCAGTGTTCAGTTGCTAATGTGACCAGAACTGTTCCTGTGCTCTTTTCGAGGTACTAAGGTCATTCCCCTGTTTTATGATCCTGGTTTTCATAAACCCCAAACTGTCCTCCTTCAAATGTACCGCAGCAGTACTTAATTTCCAAACCAGCCAGGCTCTGGCCATGGTATTGCTTTTATGGTAAGTCTAGCTAAAGCTCTTCACAATTAAAGAGAATTTAAGGTGCGAGGTTGGTTTTGGCTGTAGTTCAGGGGTATTTGCTGTAATGCAGGTGGTGAAGGCGATTTCCTCTGCTTGTCGTGGTACTCGGTGTGAAATAGAGGTTAATTCTTTGGAACCAGGGGGGAAAAACCCCAAAGGATTAATTGCTGTTCTTTCAGCTAAAGCTTCTAATTAGTTCATAAGCCACAAAATTAGAGTAAGGGCGCTGCTTACCATGTTGTGTCTAAACAGTGGGTTTGGTTTAATGTTTGCAGGCACCACTTCAGGTTTTCACGGTGTCTCCTGTTGAATATGGGCAGACGTGGTCAGGAGAGTCTGCGTGGGGCCGTGGGCTCTCCGTTCTGTCAGTCGGGGCCTCGATACACGGCAGCGCAGGAGTCGCTGTGAAACGCCTCACCCAAGGGAGAGAATCCTGTTGTAAGGTTTTGCACTATTTGAACGTGACCGTTTGAGAAACAAATTGCCCTTTCCATGTCCACAGCAGTAGCTGATTGTCAGTCCTAGCTCCAAACCCACAGATATTTATTCACGTTTCTCTTGTTCATTCAAATGCGTAGTTTGTGTTATGGCCGAGTTTCAGGATCCACCTCTCGTGTTCCAGCTGTTCACTAACCTGTCTGTAAAGTAAAACCTCTTTCAATCACCCCCTGCCCGAGTCCCCTCAGCTTGATAAATTGTTTGCTGCTTGACAATCACCCCATGTGAGCACCACCTTCTACTGACAGGAGAGGCAACTTTGTGGCTGGCGCCCTGGAACTGTTCCATGCCCTCAGGTTTGTGCTCTGCTATCGCTTTTGGAAAAGGTGGGAGGATTTTTGTGGGTTGGTGCCTCCGTTTTTCTCCTGAGCTGATTTATTGCTTTGTCCCGGGACCTGTTATTCAGAGAAAGGAAGGCGATTGACATGAGTGCTCTGACAGGGGTGTTTTTCCCTACGTGTGCTGAGTCCAGCTGATGCTGATCTGGGGTGATGCTGTGCACTGCAGAAGCTCCGAGCTGCTATTTTGGCCTCGACCGCTGAGATCTGTAAACTGTTAGGGAGTTCACTTTTTGTGAATGGAGCAGAGCTCGAGCAACCTCTGGTCGCTCTTGTTGCAGCTTTTCAGTGTCTTCCTATTTGTGCTCGGCTGTTGTATCGTCTGTCTCCATCTGCTCTCTGAAAATAGGAGTTTTTAGTATCAACGTTGGCTTTTTCACCACGCATGCTCTAACTTCTAAGAGTCTCAGACCTGACTTTGCTGTTTAGCGGCTCAGGCTGTTCATCCCTCTGTAATTTTTTCAGTATTTTGGTTCTCTTGGACTCGTGCTGGTGTTACGAGGCATTAACGCTGATGATTTAAAGCCCTGAAGCAAGTTCTGACAGACTCTTGCCAAGTAACGCCCGATGAGTAGCTGTAGTCCGGAGCTCAGGGAGCAGCTGGGCTTTTCCCCCCGTGTGTCTGTCTCCCCAAGTCAGCTCCTCACGTGTTGCTCCAAGGTCACCACAGGCCAGTGAGGCTGTTGTGCTGCAGCCCCCAGACATTATCCCACCCAGAGAGGTGTTTGCCTCCTAAAGACAGGCGAGGGTACTGCAGTTCCAGCCTCCTCATTGGCAGCCTGGATGAGGTAAAGGTTTGGTCAAAAAGGCACGTTTTTTAGGGAAAAATAGAACAGAAAAGATGCTGGATGTGTCGGGAGCCTGAGGAGTCCTCTTACACAGTTGCTGTGTAAAAGTGGAAAGCAGCAGTTGCTGTGCTCTGCCCTGTAGGGGAAGGCAGCTCCGTAGGCTCCAGAGGTGGGAGATTGCTGGGTTTCAAGTAAGTGCCCTAAGAAATAGACTGCTCTTTTGGTTTTCTGACCATATTACTGCTTCCTTTATTAAAAGTGGCATATTTCTTACAGTCTGCTGCTGTGACAGTCCGTGAAAATAAACTCTCCAGAAGGAATCTGCTGTGATCAGCGTATCTGTCTGGAGTTTTTTCAGCCTATTTTTATTAGGAGATAACTGCAGCAGAATTGCCAGCCGTATAGTAGACTGTTCCAATGGTAAAGAATCAGTTTAGCCCTTTAGAAACTCTTGAGGTTGCTCATCCCAGTGTTTAGTTACCTCCCTGTGAAACTCCTCGTGCCTTCTTAGGCGGAATTTCTCTACCTTCCATTTCTAGGTGCT
Organism: Chloroceryle amazona; assembly: GCA_027560015.1. NCBI lineage: Eukaryota > Metazoa > Chordata > Aves > Coraciiformes > Cerylidae > Chloroceryle > Chloroceryle amazona. The sequence continues at coordinate 4,403 of JANHFX010025528.1, forward strand.
GGCTTTTATCTGGAAGTGCTTTGTTTCCTTAGGTGTTTACCTAGGTTTTCCTATGTTTCTCCACAAATTACCAGTTCTTTTTCACAAGGTACCTATTTAGTTCAGTGTGTTTTGTAATGTATTTTGACATCGCTGTATCCCCAGACCAAGTTTAGTTCATCAGTAGTACTTTTGCACACCAAGCCTGCATTTGGCCGAGACTTCAAAGCACGTTTGGGTCTTTCCCGAAGTTGGAAGTTTCTAAATCTGTCGACATTCCTTGCTTACATTTTTCACTGTATGACTGTTTCAGTTCAGTACATGACTGACTTAGCTGTGCCCTGCTCGCACAGTGATAAAAATACCTTGTCCCCTTTTCTTTTAGGTTTGCCATCTCCCCAGTTTGTCTCACTTACTCTCTACTGATTAAAAATAATGAAGTGGTGTGGAAATAACACTGAGTTTTGCTCAAGTACAAATCTCTGTTATGGCCAAACTTCTGTGTGTGCACCAAGAGGAATTTGTATTTCTGCTGTTCTCACCTCCCAGTCACATCCCTCTGTGAGAAGCTTAACAGAGCTCTGGGAAGGGGTTACATTTATATTGTCATCCAACACTTACTTGTTGCATGTCAATTAAATTGACTTCCTGTGTTAAAGCCTGAAAAAAATCTGTTCCAATGCCTTTTTCCCCCCAGATACTGCTTTAAAACACGTGTGTGATAATATATAGCAAGAGCTGCTCTGCTATTGAGAGGTGATTGAATTTAGAGGTTATTGAGTAGAACTCTCCAAGCTGCATTATGCTCTGAAGAGCAAAATGCCTCTGCCCTTTACATGGCAATTTCCATTTCTTCACTCCTGCCTTTGCTTGCCGGCCCCCACGCAGCCGTGTCGTGTTGGGGCCCTGAAGAACGCTCTCTTTCCAACGTGGTCACCTAGTGGAACAACTCTGGCACTGACGTGGTCTTGCATATGTGAGTTTTTTCTGTCTCCTCAAGTTCTTCACCTGTGCTGAGGTCTGTCTTGATGTGTGGAGCCTTCTAAAATACGATGTTGGGCATCTTTACCCTTTTATCTTCAAGAAAATCTTAGTCTGTAGAGGTCTAGTCAAGCACTTTACAGGTTTTAGAAATTCATTCTGCCAATAACCCTGGAAATAAAGACCCTCTTGGTGAGAGAATGCTTATTAGCTAGTGGATTCATCCGCAGCTGCTAAACCAGAAGTGCTTGGCGTTGCTGTGTATTTGTAGCGTGTATATATTTGGATGTATGCGCAGCTGAAGGGTTACCTGGTAAATAGGAAGTGTTCTGTTTTGGTTAATGACTGACAAAGGTATGCAGTGGTCAGGCACATTTCGCTTGAAGTGCTCGAATAAAAATGTGTGGGACTTACAAGTCTGCATTTAAAAAAGATCATCCTTCAGTGTTGTTTTCAGAAGCAGCTTTGGGTGCTATCCTTAAGTAACTATCATTTGTTAATGCCTCTTGATTGTTCAGTGTATAGTTACACACCAGCTTGTCATGGTCATCAAATGCATTTTTGTCTTAAAAAAAAAATAAATTAAAAAATGAGCAGGTACTTTTGACCAGGAAAAATTACAGAGCTTGTTTATGACTCCTTTGTAGGTAGACTGAGCCAGTGCCTTAGCTGTTGAACCTGTATCCTTGTGTTACTTTCTGGCAAATGCAGAGACAAAATTGCTGAAGGGGAGTCTGAGTTATTTCCAATGAACAAGGGGGCTCTGGGGCTGCCAGCCTACAGCATGTTCCCTCTCCTTTCCCTCTGCTGTGTGGCTGTGGGAGAGCAGGAGGGAGAGCTCCTGTGTGTGTCTGCTGGCCGTGTTTCTGGGTATGCAGCTGGACTGCAAGTTACGCTTCATCCTGAGAACTCTGAAACTAGAGAACTGCAAATACGTGTTGCTTCTTCAGCTTGTCATCCTCAAACTGCTATGCTTCCTGGAAAATCCGAATTAAAAAATGTGGAAATACTTCAGCAGCAGCTGCTTGGGATGCCGGTCTGAATTCTGACATGTAGTGAATTGGGAATTAATGTTCAAGTGACGTTCTGTTTCGAGAGGCTAAAAATTACTTTAGTTTCACGGACGCTCACGTTTGCCAAGGTCAGCTGGCTTTTCCAGATGCTTTATTCTGTAATTCCCATACTCTCATATGTGTCTCTCTTGTTCCTGAAAGACCAAGTCACGCAGGGGGGAGATGTCCTCTCTTCAGGCAGCGTTGTCATTAGACATCCCTGTTGGAAAGCAAACCTGTTCTAGATATCCCCAGTGCTGCAAGGTCACTGGGAGGTACTGTTATTCGGCCCCATTTTCTCGGTGAAGCTGAAGCACATCTCGATGTAGCTCTAAAAATGCAAGTTGTGCACCTCTGACTAAAAGCTGTGCCAGGAAGGGGAGTGCCAAACAAAATGTCAACAAGTTGGATGCTGCCAGTGGAGTTTGACCAGTTGAAAGAAGCTGTTCTTTTCCAGATAGCCCTGTTCTCGCTTCAGCTATCAATGCCGTCAGGGATGCTTTGTCTACCATTTTTCTGCTGCTTCTAATCAAAGAATGCCTCAGGCACTCGCTGTGTGTGGACCTCTCAATCTGGCTTCTGCAAAGGCAGAGTTTTTCTGATGAAACATACAGTTTTCTCTCCAGGCCTCCCTGATTAGCTGCTTTGATAATACTGTAGTATTCCCACCTTTTTCTGTCTGCTGTGGTGTTTTATTTCCTCTTGCATTTCATCCAAAGAGGCCCCGACCTTGCCTTTGAAGCTCTGCTCTGATCCCGCACTGGCGTGTTGCGTATCCTTTAAATGAGGATTATGGCCTGGACGTTAAGCTCTCGGGTTAGCTTTTTTAAATCTGTGCTTCTAAGCACGTGCATATTAAGCCCTTTCGGTTTACATTTATTACCTCCATGTTAGGGCTTCAGTGGTTTGCTTAGATTTGTTCGCAGCCTTATTAGCTGATAGCTCAAGCATCCAGCTTTGAGTTTGTCTCACTTCCATGTTTTAGCTTCTCTGTGAATCTGCTTCAGGGCAGGCTGGGACCAGCACTTTTTACATCCACGTTACCTGTACGTGCCCTCTTGCACAGCTCGAATATCCCATTTTCTCTTCTGACCTTCTCCCAGCCCAGCACTGCTGTGGGGTTCTCAAAGTTTGGAAAAAAAGCCATTTAATATTATTACATTAATATTATTTGATAGTTTTGTTACCTTGATGTTACTGAGCCTTTTCTGTTGTCGTTGGCAAACTTCCTCGTGGTAAAAAGTGCGTCCTAATTAATAAAGCACAATAAAAAATTGAATAAGCTACTCCCTAAGCTATAGGAGTGAGCCCTTAAAATTAAAAGCTTTGTACCAAAAAGGAAAAACAAATAATCCTGTACTTGATGTTAGCTGTTAGAATTTTCTGTCTCTTCAAAAAAGATGGGGGCAATAAGTGTGTGTCCTGTTGCTTACGTGTGTTTTCAGCTTCGCTGCGAGAGACGGAGTGGATCTTGGTGCCATTCCCGAATGTGTGCACTGAAAAGTGCTGGGATTGTTTTCCAATGACCCACAAGAGAGCACAGCCAAAGGCCCTTTCTTTGTATCCTACGGAGTAGAGCGCAGTGCTTTGTAGTGTGAGGTTGCTCTAAAGCTTACGTAACAGATGCAGCAATACTGCAGGGATGGATGGACCAGTTTTATCCCAGCATAGACTTAATGGAGTTGATGTAAAACATATCTGCACCTTAGCTAATTTGCTAACTTGCCATCGAGTGATTCTCTTACAAGCTAGTTATTGTTTCAGTCCTCTATCATTTTGTTACTTGAAGACAGCGAGGGAAGGAGATGCTGGCAATTTTAAGTGGCCTGAAACCCGTACCTCTGGAATGGACGCTACAAAATAAAACTTTTCAATGCCAGCTGCCCTCTGAATTCCACCTCTCCCCCTTCTGTGGTAATTTGTTCTTGCCGTGTCAAGGTGAAGGAAAAAGCTCTGCTGGGTTTTGGAGATAAATCCACAGCCTTTAGGAAGTGTACGTGGAACTCTTCCTGCAGTCGGGTGCCTTTCGCACTCCTGAGACCTGATGGCAGTAGGGAACGCGGGGCGCCGGTGCGCTCCTCCCCGGCCGCGGCGCTGGCCGCTGCCAGCGTGCTTGCAGAGGGGCAAACTGCTGGCCACATCTGGAGGCTTTAAACCCAGCTCATGGCTTTGCCTCAGAAAGTGGGAAGGCACCCTGCAGCGTGCTCTGCGAGGGGAGAATGCTGTATTCCTCTGAAAGAAAAGAGACTCTTGTGCGCAAAATTCTGTCCTAAATAGAGCTTCCTTTAGATTTTGCTCCTGAGTTTTACCGCTAAAAATGAGAGTGGCGTTCTGAGCACACAAATGTTCCCAGTTAGCCACAATTTGGTATGTGTGGAGGAAATTTAGCTGAAAGCTCTGTTGTAGTTCATCCTCTCTACAACTGCACGCGCCGATTAATGCTGATGAGTAGATGCTTTTTCCCAGGCACGGAAACATGTCTTCTCCCAGCGCTCAACGGCAAATCCCAGTCCAGGTTGCAAATGAAAATGGAAGAAGCAGCGTTAACTTTTTCTCAGGCGCGTTGCCAAGAAGGGCTCCGCATCAGCATTTCATGGTCCAACATTTTCAACTCCCCCCCTCCCCTCCTCCCTCCACGTGTGAAATTTCAGCAGATTGTTATGCAAACCAGTTCTGTGCCTCGGCGTGACTGGGGAGGCAGCTGTTGGGCCTAATGAGGAGTGCTAGCGCTACAGCATTGCTGTTGATTGAGACCCACGGAGGGAGCAGGGTGTTGGAGGCCAGGCAGCGGTGTGTGATGAGGAAGTGCCACGCTGTCAGCTGGAAGTACACGCTCGGCTGCTCCCTATGACAAGATAAATGAGTTTTGCTGGGGTTTGGTGAAGGCTGAAGCTTTTCTGGAGAATGGTTGTAGCGCACCAAACTCCCCGTGGGACCCGCTGTTTGAAGTGTCATAAGACTGCTTCCTCTTGCCAGTTGCTTTTTTTTTTTTTAAAGTCCTACAATACCTGTCATCTTTTTGAGTTATTAAAAACCTAATGTCTTCTAGCATCCCATTAACACGGGGGCTGACGATCTTTTGTTGACACTCTTTGTTAATTTAGCCAAGGGGATGTGAACCAGAGTTTTAGCCGGGTTGGATCGAACTGAGGACTAGTGTAAACAGAAAGTAAAGCCAGCCACATGAAAATATAGGAGAAAAATCCTAGGGTTTGTGATACAAGTGGGGCTAGGGAAGCAAGAATTTTGAGAGGTTATTTGTATATTTATTGCTCTGCCAACTTCTTTCATTCCACACAGACCTTGTTTCCCTCTCTTCTCACCTTCTCCCTTTGGTAGGGCCAAGATCTTGTTTTAGTCTGTAAGTAGGAAGTGGCCTTTCTTCTCGTTGCTATTTTGTCTTACTAAAAAAACCCAGTAAAAGTGAGATGAGGTGCATTTGTCTCCCCTTAAGGCATGTCCCAGTCTGCAGCAGCAGAGGAGACAAAGCATGAGTTGTCGTGCATAGGAAAACAGGTTCCCCTAGAAGAGAAATGTTTCACTTTTTTAAAGCATGAGATCCAGGAGGGTTGTGCAGTACAGCTGTACACCGTTTGCTTTCGGACTGTGACCAAAGCTCTTGATCACACACAGTGGGTTCAGTAAGATGTGCTTTTGTGCCCAGTCTCAGAGTTCAAAGCTCCTTATGCTAAAGGCTGTTTCTAGTCACGTGTGCTTGCAAATACTGCCTATCTGCCTTACAGGGATCAGCTGGTGGAGGCTACACAGAAGACTAAGACCACTAAACACACCAAAAGATGCACTGAAAATTGCCTGGCAGCCTTCCCTTTGCCTTTCTATCACTTGCCCGGGCACCAGAGAGAGCTACAGCAGAACTTCATTGCATTTTCATTTACAAACTTTTTGTTAGTGCACCCAGTGATAGCTGCGTGAACAGTTAAACTGAAAAAAAATACACAGAAAAGGATTTTGTTTCCTTTTGAGACAGGAGCAGAAAGGGTCAGTTGGCTTTCTGTTTGCATGGTGGTAATTGTAAATGGTTCTATTTGAAAAGTGATAAGTCTAAGAATGAGAGAACTATGTGGTCAAAGAAGCTCTGTTTGACAGCGAGAAAGGAGAAACATGAGATCAAAGAAGCTGGAAAGTTGTTCAAAGCTGTGCAAAAAAAAAAACCCATAAAACTGAAAATTGGAGGGTTATTTTAAAGCAGTTTCACGACATATTCCAGCTGTAGTTGGAATAAAATGGGCAGTGGGAAAACAGATGAGATTTGTGTGTTGGCATCAGAATACCAAAGCGCCGTCTATTTGCCCACCTGGAATAAGGAATCCGAGTTCTGTGCCTAGAATTCCTTACACTGTCGTGTACAAGGGGGTCTCCCAATGCCTGTGCAAAGTATGGAGCCTTAACAGTGCGTTTGGAATTTATAATAAACATCGTTTCAAATGCGTCACAAGCAGGATAGAGTTCAGTGAAAGCCTGAACCACTTGGCTGAGGTATTTTGCAGCTTGGGTAAAGAAGGAGTGAGGAGAGAAATGCAGGTATTGGTCAGTTTAGTGGAGGTCAAGCTGGTGGAAGACAAGCTTGGTGCTGTGAAGATACCAACCCTGTTCTGCAGTGACTTGACCACGTGAATGAGTTTTCTTCCCAAATGCAGAGGTTCCTGACAAAGGAGACTCATTTGTCGTGACCTTCCTGTATGTTTTAACTTTCTGACTTGTGGTTCAGAGAGTCCAGAAGGGTAGGTGAAGACCTCTTGGTTCTTACTGTAATCATCTTCCCCGGTAGTTTAGCTGCACTCTAATAATGCATTAGGAAACTTGGTATCATGAATAAAAACGGTCTTCGTCCTAATTAAAACTTAATTTGGTGTCAGTTTAAATTAAGAGCCTTGCATAAACTGGTCCATTGTGACCTGGCTAGTGCTAATCTCAATCAGCAGCTTGGAGAGGACGTGAATTCAAATCTCTACAGAAGAAGCAAAGTGACAGCAACAACTGACAAATTGAAATTACTGAATTCTAAGAAATTGCTGAGCGTGACCCAAGTCAGGAGATGGGTCATTAAATCAAATCTGTAGACACAGAGCTGAGAAGCCTTCCCTAACGATTTTAGGGAGAGACAAAAATGCTTTGTTAGTACATTATGTGGGCAGAAAATAACTGGTTTTGAGTTGGGGATTGACACAGTGTTCAAAAGAAAATAGCAGTATGAAATTGTTAATAGGAAATAATAGGTAAAAGATTCGTGAAAAAAAATCATCTCCTCATCATGAGAACTGCTCATGAGAGCTCAGCAGCATGCTGAGCTCTGGAAGTACAAAACACTGAGATAATAAAAGTCTAAAATTAAATTCTTGACATAGTCTCTTCTGCAGTGTTGCACTTCCAAAGGGCTAGAAGTGTCACTGGGAGACTCCCTGGCAGCCCTGCTACATTTACGGGCTCGACGGGTGAAATTGAAAGAACCCTGACTTCTTACCACTGCTACTTGCCGTGTGTTTCAGGTCTCAAAATACTTGAGAGGAGGAATTGTGCTGTATGCTACTAACTCAGTTTTGGTTGTCTGATGAGCCTGCCGGCCGGGGTTCCAGTAGTGGGTTAAGATTTCACGGCTGTTTATCTCCTATTGGCACCAGCGGAATAGGAGCGATGCCTCCAGAGTGATTCTACTGCTGGGCTTCTTTTCTTAGCGCTTGGGCAGCCAAGCACTGTACATCTGAACTGACACAGCTGCTTCTAAGAATAATTTTGGTTTATTCTAAAATCCCCACTTGGAGTTTTACTATTTCAGGTTACATCAGTTTAAAAAAAGCCCCATATTTCAAAGGAAGCACTTTAAATCAGATGCTATCTGATTTAAATCTGATGCTATCGTTTAATAGGCAGCTTGAGAGCTTGACATCTTTCTTTTCATTCCTGCTCTTTAGCACTGTGACATCTGCAGTTTTCACTGTGGGAGACAATGTTGTTTCTGGTAGTGATGACCGTACTGTGAAAGTCTGGGATTTGAAAAACATGAGGTCTCCTATTGCAACGATCCGCACAGACTCTGCAGTCAACAGGTAAGCAGATCCCCCAGGTACTGTTTTTCTTAATTAATTCTTAACTTCTTCAACCTCCTGAAAGGAGCTTGAGGCAAGGTGAGGATCGGTCTGTTCTCCCCAGTTACGGGACAAGAGGAACAGGCCTCAGGTTGCAGCAGAGGAGTTTTAGGTTGGACATTAGGAAAAATTTCTTCCCCAGAAGGGCTGTCAAGCCCTGGAGGAGGCTGCCCAGGCAGGTGGTGGAGTCCCCATCCCTGGAGGTCTTTGAAAGACATGTAGATGTGGTGCTGAGGGGCATGGTTGAGTGGTGCCCTGGCAGTGCTGGGTTAGGGCTTGGACTTGATGGTATTGAAGGTCTCTGCCAACCAAAGCAATTCTGTGATTCTTTCATGGGTGGGAATGGTTCAAAGCTGCCCCTGAAGAGGGGCTTGAGACAGGACACTAGGAAACATTCTTTTACCAGGAGGGTGGTCAAGCACTGGACAAGGCTTCCTAGAGAGGTGGTCCATGCCCCAAACCTGTCGGTGTGTTAGAGCTGCTGGGGCAGTGCCCTTACCGACACGCTTCAGCGCTGGCCAGGCGGGTGGACTAGGTGATTGCTGTGGGTCCCTTCCAACGGAAAGAGTCTGTTCGATTAATTCACTGAATATATATTTAATTTTAGCTCCCAAAATGAAAGTTGAGATTTGTGAGATTTGAAAAAGGTCTGAAATGGTTTTCTAAAGTGCAGGTGTAGTCAACGTTAATTTTCAGTAAGTATATAGTATTGCTTTCCTGAGAGTTTCTTTCATCCAGGGCACAAATGTTAAGGCTGCTTGAGCATCTATTACAGTAGAAAGCACCTCAATGCTTTAATACTTTTTCCACCTCTGAATTCCAATCAGGAAAAACTCGTCTGTAGCACTTCCCGTGAGCTTGTACTTGTGAACTTGTACTAAGTTCCATTTGCCAGGCTCTCTGTTTGGTGCATAACCTGCTTTTGTCCCCTCTGTGCAGGATTAACGTGTGTGTTGGCCAAAGAATCATCGCCCTTCCGCACGACAACCGGCAGGTTAGGCTGTTCGACATGTCAGGAGTGCGACTAGCACGCCTCCCTCGCAGTAACAGACAGGTAACTGAGCATTTGCAGCCTCCCAGGTTCTCTCTTCTCCTTCCCTACAAGGTTAGCAGTGGGATTTGGTCTCTCCAGCTTAAAAGCTGAACACACGGCTGTACGAATGTGCTGCTGGCAGCTGCTGGGAGAGACCAACCTGCCAATGAGTAACTCACGCTGGAAGTTTTGATTGGAGTTGGAAACGAGGTTTCCGGAGGATTTCATTGTAATATTTCTCCTTTTAGAGTGAAACTAATGTCTGCCTTCTCTGTGAAATGGAAGAACAGATGTGCGTGAGAGTATTCCAGATGTGGTCTGAAGTCTTGATGTGAATCGTGTCAGGAGAGTGACTCGTTATGAGGCTTAAAGCTTTTGCTTTTTTATTTTCACGCACAGTGTTTAATTCATTCTTTAAAGGAACATAAAAGGAAGAAAGTGGGGGTCAGTTTGGTGAGCTCACCTGGTATGCTTTGGTGATTGGTTTATTTTTCTTCCTTCCATGCTTATGCACATACAGCCTGGGTATGTGGCACCGCAGCCTGAGCCACCCTGGCTGCGGCCGTCAGCTCTTGTGGTGCTGTTTGGCACGGAAAGCATCACTAATGGAGCAAATTAGACTAGGGGAAATTAATTGGATTATGCCACTTGTGTCGGCTTTTTTTGGGTGGATTCAGCAGCTCTTGACAGAGTTTGGGAAGGAGTTTTAAGACTTACTAGTATGTTGTAGTCTTTTCCTAGTTTAGCTGCTTTTAATCCATTTTTCACTCTTGATTTTTTTGTTTTGTTCATTTTTCCTTAGTGTTTCCATTCAGGCTGACGCTGTTTGCATCATGGTTTATTGGGTTGTTTATTTTTTAACTGACATGTTGGTCAGAATCCTCCTTGGGGCATTTTTGCTACTTTGGGTCTCGAACCATAGACGAGGCGTTGTTTTTCCTCAGTGTGACGTTCCTCCCGCTGCAGTATTGTCCTTTCGGAATCAGGAACGAGATGGAGTCTTCAGCTTTGTAAGGTTTACACCAGAGTAGTTGCCACAAGCCAGTAGTTCTGTGGTTCAGGATTGTTTTTCTAGGAAAGCTGCTAAATGAAAAATTGCATTTGCTTTTGTCAATAAAAGGCAATTAGATAACAAACTCACCTTGGAAAACTCCGAAGCTGCGACGCACCTCTTTGCGTGCCGCTGCTGCGGGTCGGGTGCTGGCATTAAGGAGTCTCATGAAGATTTGTACTTCTTGGGTGGCAGCGACTGTGCCCTTTGGGATCCTCGGTGCAAACTCGCGTGCGCGTCAGCCGCCGGCCACGTGGCCCGCGCGCCAGCTCTGCAAGTAGCTGCTCAGTAACGCTGCTGTCTCCTGCACTGTCGCAGGGCCACAGAAGAATGGTGTGCTGCTCGGCGTGGAGCGAGGACCACCCCATATGCAACCTCTTCACGTGCGGGTTTGATCGGCAGGCTATTGGCTGGAACATCAACATCCCTGCTTTGTTACAAGAGAAGTGAAACGCCGGAGGAGCTGTTGCGCTTTCTGTCGCCGTGGACTAACGCGCTTCCGCAGACTCTCCCCAACACCGGTCTGCTGCCTCTGTAAAAGCTCTTCCTTAGGTGGAGACTTCAGCAAATGTTGTTCTTGTTCCCGCGTTGTGCACAGTTTGCATGAGTTGTACAGGAAATGTGATTATTTTTTTTTTTTTTAAATTAGTTTGTCTTGTGTATCAACTTTTATATTACGGCATCCACTGGTCAGTACGTTCACTGTTGCGTAGAGCACATTACTGTTCATAAGTTATTTAGCATTTGATAGATACCCAGTAGGGCATTACATTCGTGACATAAATGTGAAACTTAGCTAATTAATGTAGGGAGTGTATAGCAGTCTGTTACGTCTTTCTGTGACTCTACATATCTGCCTTGTGCTGAAAAAGAACCTGCAGGGCTAAGACTTTGAAACGAAGCGTGAATTTCACTAGTTGTATGATTGTAAACATTTTCCTGTTTGCAGCCTGGCTGGGAAGGTTTTGGTTTTTAGTGCTGCAGTGTGGTGCAACTTCAGCCCCGGTTTTGTACCAGCTGCTGGAGGAGCAGTAGATTTGAGAAGGAACACGCAAGCAACGTGTAGTGAGTATAGGCTGCCGGGTTTATTTGGAATGCTTTTTGTACTCTTTCTTTTGGAACAGAAAAACGTTCGTTCTGCCCTTTGCATATAAAGCAATTCTAAAACCTCATGGTATTTCGTCCGGCGAAGATCCAGAATGCTATGGTTCTAATTACTGAAATCTAGTCAAGCAAATTTTAAAGCACTTTAGTTTATAGCTGTTGTTATAAACCGTTTATGAAAGTTTGACTTTACCAGTGAATGTGAGCTGACCTTTGCAAGAAGGATTGCTTCTTTTTGGTGGTCTGCCCAGGAGAGAAAGAGGGTTTTTAGGGGTGCTAGGTTTGTTTGAGTTGGGGGTTTGGGGGTTTTGGTTTGGGGTTTTTTGTTTTGTTTTGTTTTTTTGTAATATACCTACAGTGAGCATACTCGGAGTTGTGTTCACTTCCCATGTTTTTCTTTTTGAGCCAGCAATACAAAGTAAATGAGTACTACCTCAAAACTGAATGTTGGTCAGGATGCATTGAATCTCTCTGTAGCCTAGAAAAAAGCACTTTTGGTCTCTGGCTGAAGTACTGTCTCTGACATGAGAGTAAAGACAATCATTCTAGCTGTGATCCTTCAGATAATTGACACGTAAGGCTAATGGAGCAATACGATGAGTAAGCATCGTCTGTCACCGGGCTGTTCTCAGCCGTGGCAAGGGCTGCGGCAGTGCCTGCTCTGTTCCAAAGGGGGGCAGTTAGCAGAGGTCTCCCCTCTTTCTGCCAAATGATCCTGCTCTGGGTTTGCTCCTCACCGTGCCCGGCCGCCCTTGCGCTGGCGGGGGGCTGTTGTACCACGGCTGCCGATGGCAGCAGTGACTGCAGGTGGCAGGTGACATCTTTGGAAAAGCAACCAGGCTGCTTCAGACAGACACTTCTTTTTAGCTAAAGGGAGATCCTGCCCCAGCTGTCTGACATCTCGCAGTGGAAGATGAAGGTTGAGGGTAAGCCAAGGGTGCGCTCTTACAATGGGACTCATCGAGTTTACGGTGGGTTGACATTAGAAAAGTAGTAGGACCTTTTTATTTTGTGATTATGACTTTGTGAAGCTTCAGCTGTGCTCGTGTCCTCTGCAGCACTGTGTCTAATGACACTAAGAAGGATGCGTTTACCGTTCTCCCGTTAACCAACGCTTACTGGCACTGGAGTGCAATGGATGGGATGGCGAATGCATCACTGGGTAATTGGAGGGAAACTGGGGTCCTAGGCTTAGTTTTGGAGCGTACTGTAAGGAAGCTCAAGATATTTAATGGAGAATGTATGCAGTATCTTTACAGCACAGGCCATCATAGTTAGCTTGATCCCTTGTTCTTTTCTAGGGTTTCTTTCTTTTTTTGGGGGGGTGGGAGGTTACAGGATATACACAGAATTGTACTGAAGTAATCTTAAAATACCAAAACTAGAGAGGTTGGAGAAAGCAGCCGCAGAGTTTTAAGGCTTCTGATAACAAGGGTTAAAGGTTGGTGTCAAAGTTTATTTTCACTTTTTCTTCCATGGGTTTTGAGCTCTTGGGTTAAGCCATTTGACGTTGGACTGCAGGTTTTGTTATTTAAGAAGGAAAGACTCACTTTTTCTTTTAGTTGGTAACAGAAAGAACTTTACACAGGTCAATGCTGTTTAAAAAGAGAAAAAAGTCTCTGCAGGCAGCAGCAGGAGTTTCTCCAGCACGGGCTGCCTGTCGTACCTCGAGCAGTGACTATCCTCTTACTACCTGAGCAGGGGAGAGGGTCGCTGGTTGTGTCCTGCTAACCCAAACTGTCCGTCTAAGCTTCTCTAACACGTACGTGACACAGGACTGGCAGGAGGTGTGCAGCGTAGCCCTCCTCGCTGCAAACGTCTGCCAGCACCAGAGGGACCATCCTCTGGCACCCGGAGCGCGGCAGGGACACGCGTCCTCTTCGGAAAGAATAAACCAAACACGGTGCTAGAGCCACGTTCTTAGGAGCAGGCTGCTAAGTTACCAGCTGAGCACTATCACTTCGCTAACTTTATACCCTGCACCGCATCGGGCCGAGGCTGCTACTCCCTCCCCGCCGAGGGAGCCGCGAGCGGTGGTGGCCGCGGCGACTAAAGACCTGGGACACGCTGCGTGGCTTTGGATGCCTGGAGCGTGTCTTCCAGCACTGGGCGGTGTCCAGCATTTCACGACTGGAGGAGAGTTACAGTTTCAGTGTTGTGCAGGATTTCACAGAGAACTCGTCACTGGCACCATCAAGCTTTTCTGCCTTTCTCTCGAGCCACGCACGTCGGTTACCACAAAGTCTGCGTGTACTTTACAGTCGGAAAGCTCTGGAATGAAACACCTTAGTGGTTGCCTAAATCTGTGAAAACTACCTTTTGGGAAAAAGAATTTATAAGTTATGTGGAGCCACTTTTTATTATTCTGCTTATTTGTTTTCAGATGTAAAATGTTTTTCTTCGTTATGATTCAAAATGCATTAAAACATTCAACTATTTTTTTTTTTTTGCAAGTTGCTGTTCTTCTGTGTTACATTCAGTTTGCTATTTCTTGGTATTTCACTTTGCCAGTGGCCAAAGGATTCTGTCCGGATGGAACGCCAAGCCCTGGTTTTTACCCGGTTTAAATCAAGTCGGGGCTTGTTGCAAACGGTTTAAATCTTTGATGCTTGTTAACCACCTTGAATTCAATGACCTAAGTTACGTACCCTTTGCAAAGGCCATTTCTGTCGTACTTTGGGGGGCAGGGATCTGCAGAGGGGTGTGTGCTGAAGCCTAGGTTACTGGTGTTTTGGCAGCCCCTGAGTAAGAAGCACACAGAAGTGGTTTCAGTAGGATGTCTGTATTCTAACCTGAAAATGGGCTGCAGGAGAACCACTCTGTCATGCATTACGCTTTGCTCTTCAGACTGGTGGAGAAATCTTATTTAATGCTCCACTGAGACCAAAGTATGTCACTGAAAAAATTATTCAGCCGTGTGATATTTTATTTTTAGGCGGTGTTGTTACCTCTTCTAATTCCCACGGGTCATAGTTTTCAGAACATAAGTAATTTGCAGGAGCTTACAGAGGAAATCCCATTTAATTCAGACTGTAAATCCCGGACAAAACGTGCAGGTGACTGGGAGAGGAGCCCTGCTGGAGAAGCCTGGGTCTTTGCAGAAGTGCTGCTGGTCAGTGTCCTGCCAGCGAGGTGTTCGGTAGGACCAGGGTGTGCCAAGGAGGAGTGAGCCTGGTGAGCTCTGCAGCATTCAACCCCACTTAGCAGCTTTTAAGCGCCTTGTGTAATTGTGGGGAGCTCCTGAAGGGTGGTTCCGTGGGGTTAGAATGGCAGCATCTGGACTTTCTGCCGGAAAGTGGGAACGGTGTGAAGTATCCATGATGTCACGAACAGCAGGAGGGAGTTGAAAGTCAAAAAGCCCTTCAGGCTCGCAGTATTTTGCAAATGGGAAGGGTCTGTGAGTGTGGCTGGCACCTGCCCCGGTGCGATGGCAGCACCGCTCGCGGTGCTCCCAGCTGCGGAGAGCCACGGTCCCACCTGCTTCTGCCAGGGCTTGCCGTGCTCGCTCTTCGCTCCGGAGCTGAATGGTCCTTTTGTCTGGTCCCCCTCTCCCGCTTGTAGCTGCCGTCTTTCCCCTCTCCCCGGGGCAGAACGAATGGGGCTGATTTGGGTTGATTTCAAATCACGGCGCCGATGGAAAGAAAGCCTTGCGCGCAGCCCCGCGGAAGGAGGCCGTCTGGCGGTGCCGTGCTGCGGGCGGGGGCTTGCTGCTAGGACCTGACTGATGTCGATGTGCTTCTTGTCACCTTCGTGTCTTTTTTTAATTGGGCAGATGCAAATTTTTAATAGAGCAGTTTCCCGAAGGCTCGATGCGTTAGTGGTCTGGGGTAACTGGAGGCTGAATCAAGTCTGGGCACCGTGACCGACCAAAGAAACTGGATTTGCAGTGATGCTGGAGGTGACTTAAGGCGTGGGAAAGGAGCGGGCGATGGTTCCACGTGCTGTAGAAGAGCTCTGGAGAACGGCTCCAAAGGAGGGGTACGGAGCCTGTGGTGTGCGCAGGAGTGGCCACCCAGCACTGGAGGAGGAAATATCACGTGGGTAACCTCAGGAGGTGAGTTTATGATGAAAGCGTTGGGGCTACAGATGAGGAGCGCAAAGGAAGAATTGCGAAGGGGAATGAGAAACTGAAATTAAAATGGGGCAGCTGGGGGAGCCGGGTAGGAGAGAGCAGCGTGGGTAGGAGGAGGGGCGCAGCTGAAGATGAAACTTACTGGACAACTGGGGATAAATGGTGCTGGGAAGCCAGGGTCTAGTGGATGCCTCTGACTCGAGGAGAAGGGGGAGATGGGAACAGGGCAGGGACAGCCTGCAGAGCGAGGAGCAGTGGGGACTGAACTTGCTGGGAAACACATTATTGGGATATTGGGGTATTGGGATGTGCCTGTGGCCAGAGCCTTGCCGGCAGTGAAAGATCTCCTTTGTGTTTCTAATCAGAACAGGCTTACTGCTTTCAGTGACACTGGTTCAGGGAAAAGCTTGCTTGCTTACATAGAACAAGTTTTAATTGTATACGTTGAGTTCTCCACTTCAAGAGTTGTAATAGCGTGGGGATCACTCGAGTAGCAGATGCATTTGCTCCTAGGATTTGTCATCTTAGTGGAGGATTACAGATGTTACACACAAACAAGCTCCATCCTGCACACTCCAGGCACAACAGCAGGGCCTGCGGCTTGTGAGGATTCCTTCCTGGATGGGAAATCTCCTGAGCGAACAACTGGTTTGGAAGAAAGATGCTGTTTGACACAGTCCCTTCGAGAGTCTGGGGCCAGCCTAGAAAAAAAGGTGCAGCATTTTAAACTTCAGCACGACTTAGAGCAGAAAGATCTGAACATTTAATGCTGTTTAATTCAATTTAGTCCGAGCTGACCAGGGAATCTCGTGAGCTAAGGCAAAGTAGAGGTGTCCAAGCGTACCGATCACACCAGGGAGGTACTGCTGTGTTGTCAGTAGGATTGTGGTTCTGGAAAAGGTGGAACTGTTGTTTGCCCACATTAAAACCTCGGTGCTGTGTGCCTGGTGCTTGGGGCTTCATGGCAGCCCTTGTGGCCAAGTCTGACTGCAGTCAGAGAACAGCTAGGCTGGAAGAGGCCCCTCTACCTCTCAAACTGAGGTTTTTCTTCTCCTGCCCATGCTCAGCTGCAGCATCTCCCGTGTGTTCACACAGGCGTGTGTTTGTGGTAGCATTTTTAATGATGAAACTTACTTTGTCAAACTACTGTTTCCTTTTGAAAGACATACTGGAAAGGGCTTTAAAGAAGCAGTGACAAACAGATCAACCATGAGCAGTGCATCAAAGGAAAGTGTAAAATGAAGAGCTGGTAGAGCCATACCAGTGCAGAGATCAGCTGTGGTCCACATAAAACCACCATTCCCAAGAAAAAATGAATATCAACAGGCAAGACCATCCCAAATCCTTAAGTTTTGCTCTGCTGGAAAGGGACAAGTAGGTAGAGATACCTGTGGAGAACTAGGTACAGAAAATCAGGGTAATTTAGCCAAATATCATCGTCATTGTCATAAAATAGAGAAGCCTTAATCATGCATGAAGCCAGCACTGGGTGAAGCATCCTGCAAGCACAGCATGACAAAGGCTGCTCCCGCTCCGCAGCCGAAGCCGTGGGACAGTGCAGAGTGCGTGCTTGCAGAGACACACAGATAGCAGAGGCTTCTCTTTCACGTTTCTCAGGCTCCTCAGGACTCGGCGAGTTCCCTCTTTCCTCTTCTACCCCTTCCCACCGGCTCCTTGCACTGCGCTAGGCTGGGTGGGAGCCGTGGGGACAGAAGGTGGTTGAGAATAACGATGGATTTGCGGAGTACTGGCAGCGTGAGGCACTGGGCAGAAGTGCTCCTTTGGAAAGGTAACGAGTGTCTGTAATTGCCAGGGACTGGCCAGGGTGGGCAGCCAAATGGCTGAGAGGCAGGGGCTTTGCAGGGAAGATAAGCACATCATGAGGTTGTGTGGCCTTTAAGAAAAAAACCCAACAACAGAGTTTTGATGTTGCAGAGCTTCTGAAGAGACGTTTGATACGGTCAGAGGAGAACAATGTTTGCAGACAAAAGGAAATGAGTTTGCTGTAAGTTGGGGTGTGCCCCAAACCATCACTTTAGCTTGGCTGAACAGGGAGAGGTTGTTCTTCACTGATGGTGCAGCAAAACACATGAAAAAATCCCCAGCTAAACTCTGAACTAAAGGTAATGACTAAGAGCAAGGCAGAACCTAGAGAGAAGCAGCTCTGCTCTACTTGAGCCGAGCTCTGGGAGAGATTAGGATGACAAGAATTTGGGTAGAACTAAAAGGTCTGGAGAGAGACAGGCTTGTGAGCCAACAGTATTTGAGCTCAGAGGGTGTTTGCAAGGAGACTGATGACAGAGCCCTACAGTGCTGCGGGAGGACTGTGCCCAGCATCACCCATGAGCTCCACAGGAGCAGCAGGGCCAGGGCTGGTGGCAGCAGCAGGGGCCCAGGCAAGGTCATGTCAGCTCCAGCGTGAAAAGCACAGGAGAGGGTGAGAGGGTCTGAAGGTGACAGGATGGAGTCGCTAAGGTAAGCGAAGCACTTGAAGGAAACACTGAATAAAGTCAGCATGTGTGAGAGGGAGGAAGAAGGGGCTGTGGGACAGGGAGGGTGACACCGTGCTTTCACCAGTTTTCCTTTGGAGGAGCTGGTGTGATTTGGAGCAGTGATACCCGGGGGCAGGAGCTCCGAGTATCTGAGAAGATTCCGCTGAGGCCGTGGGCGTGAGTCTCATTTCAGGCACATCCTGACTGCTGCTTTCGCAGGAGAGTAGTCGGGTGAATTTGAGTCTGAAAAAGAAGACCCACTTCCCCAAACTTCTAGAAGGTTTGCCTTACAACCGAGCTTTAGGAAAGATTGTAATAGTGTCTTCCTTACCAAAGAAGACCACGGTTTCTATTACTGATTACAAGAGGCTTTGCCAGAGGTGTGAGCATCTGTTCCAGTAATCTCTCTGCGGATAAAGCCTCTCCCAACAAGGCATTCACCGTGTTTGCAGCACTGCTGCATCTTGCCCCAAGAGCTTTAAGAGCACTGGGTTTAGTGTGAAGTAAGTATCTTATTTGTTGGGCTATTCAGTGTCCCAATGTGCTCCAGTTCTTCCAAAGGCAGCCCTCCCTGCAGCGCCGTGGACCTTGCCAAGCCTTTAGTGATCAAGGGTTTGCCAGAGTCTCGGCTGCTCGCTTGAGTTTTTACCTTGAACCACCTACAGCTGTCTCTGAAACATATCCCTGCTCTCCCCCTAGAAAGCCACAGTCGCTGAGACATCCCTCTCCATTGTCCTCTTCCCCACACCAAAAAGGATTTCTTTCCCCTTCAGTGTCCTTCTGTCTCAAAGTGGTTTAGAGGGGGCACTGGAAGGTAAATCCAAACGTGAACGAGTCCACGTCAAGCTTTTTCCTAAGCAGCTTCTGCGATGCCGTGGCCAAGCTGCTCTGTCAACAGCCGTTATGTTTATTTTCCCATTCTGAAGGCCAAAGATTAATTTATCTGGACATCCACTCCACCTTGCAACACAGCCTGGTGTTAGACTTGATAACGCGTAGAGCTATTTTAATCCAGCTTAATTTGATCTTGAGCTTTAGTTAATATCCTTTTGATTTTTCCTCTAACCCGTTTTCCTGAAGTTTACAAGTATAAAATCATAGGAGAAATGCTATCTAACTTCTGATCCACTTTGTTAATAAGCTGATTACAAGTATTTAAAGTTATCTGCTCTTCTCCAGATGCAACGGAACAAATGACCTCTAAACACCGTCAGTCTTGGAGCGAGTTACAGAGCTCTTGCTGGAAATAAACAATGTCCAAATGCAGATGGACACCTTGATCCTGCGAGCTGAACCTCCGTGCAAGAGCAGCTGAGCTCAGTGGAGCCCTAGCAAGGCACAGATCCTCAGTCCTCTGGTTCCATCGGACGTGCAATTTTTGACGTGAAGAAACTGGGTCATTTACACAAGATGGGTAATCATGGATTGCAAGGTGGGTATCACGGATTTCTCTGCCAGTAGAGTGGGTAAGTGGTTCCCCAAGCTGGGGTTCGTGGCAGCATAGCCCCGTGCTCAGCCCCAGGGTAGCAAAGATGCTGCTGCTGACCGTGCTTGCCTCCTGCCCCTCTTCCCTCTGCCTTTAGATGTCTTCTGTTACATCGTCAGTTCTTGGACAGCCCCCTTAGTGGGTGTTTGGATGGTGAGCTGGAGCCTCCCAGAGAGCACTCTGTGGGGCAGGGCTGTGGCTCTCTGTGCCTCCTGTGGCACAGTGAAGAGAGGTGACTCCTAGGGGTGACCGTCAGCAGCTGGTGCAGATGTGGGTCAGTGCCGATTTGGGGATGGGGGACCGGTGGTGACAGGGCATGGAGACCTGGTTGGGATCCTGCCCTGGGGACCCGTGGAGGGGTGGGTAGGAGATGGAGTGGAGCACGGGGTTTTTAGCACCCAAGTGCTGTGTAAGGAGGGTCCTTTCCCCAGGGGATCTACCTGGGCCAGGGGGATTTGAAGTGATGGGGTTCGCCCTTTGTTTCCCGGGTCCACGAGGTACCGGTGAATTGCCAGACTTGCAGGTGAGCTCTGGCCCTCGGGAAGCTGCAGGTGCTGGAACAGCATCTTGCGCTTGCTGAGCGATTGGCCCTTGACGGGTGTGTTGAGAATGACTCCTGTCCAAGGGCTTTGCACAGAAAATGTGTGGTGTGCCAAGAGCACTGCTATGGAGCCACAGCACTGCCCCGCAGCAGAGCCCATCTCCTCTTTGTGGCACTGATTTTAGACTCATGTAGCTCCAAGAACAACACCAGCTTTACACAGGGTATCTGAGAGCAGGGACAGGTCCTTTTTGTTATTTGGGAAGGAAAAAAACCTCTTTCCTTTTCATCGGGAAGGCCTCTGCAGGGCAAAGATCGCAGTTCCCGGCCCATATGCTCCCTGCTCCTTTCAATGGAGAGACTCAGTGCTTTAAAAACGAGCAGTTCTTCAGGAATCTGCGTGCGCTTCAAAGACATTAAATGAGGGATTCTCTGATGCTGCCCCTCGAGCTGTGTAATTTAATAAACCATAGGCAAGGTGGAATTCTTCGTTTTTGGTCTTTAGCTTTCGATTTTTTCAGTTTAACTACTTTTCAAAGGGTAAATCAGCACCAAGGTGTGTGAAAACTTCAGGCAAGGATGAAAGAAATGTTCTGGCTGCGCACTGACGACAGCTACGGGCTGGATTTGTGCCAGATGGTGTCTGTCACTGCCTGGTGGGTACCAAGCCGTCTCTTTGGTCCCTGTCAAAGACTCGTTGATGAGCACACTTGGGACCACCACCAGCCACCCCCCTTAACCCTTCCTGCATCCCGGGAGAGCATTCAGCATCCACACGAGATACGACCTCACCCGCTGGTAACGCACCTGCCTTGCTTTTCTTTTTCCAGAGGTTTCCTCTCCCCTGCATGCACCAAAAGCTCTCCCTGGCGAGCAGAGTGGGCGGCCTCCCCGGCAGGGAAGGTTTGAGCGCACGGGGATGTGTCGTTAGGATTCGATGCCAGCAGAGGGCACGCCAAGATACGCAGACGGGAAAGGCTGCAATTACCTGGGCTCGCTTTCTCCCAGGAGTTGGGCAAAACTCTCCTGGTTCATAATTCATGTGCCCGCAGGACGTTGTAAGGGATATAATTGGTCTGTCAGGGCGGTGGTGGTATTTTGCTTTGAAAAATGCGATCAACAAAATGTCTTAAAACATCGGTGGATGTAACATGGTTTTAGATGTGCTGATGGAAAGAAAAGAGCCTCCCTTCCCCTGACTCACCTGGTTCCCTTCCATTAACCTTTCCTTCACAACAGTTAGAAATGGGCAACAGTGCTCTTTGAAAGGCACAGAAGCTTGCTTGCTTGTTTTTCATACGTACACCTCTCATTAATTAAATGCAGACTCGGTTCTGTTGCTCCTCGGGGCTAAATTTACCCTATGTAGGTTTGTGGCACGCGATGTTTTCCAGCTCAGTGTGCTAGTCTGGCCGGGATCGTGCACACTGAATGGCCAAAGGTGAATCTGCCTGCAGAACAAAACATCTCCCCGCTGTCTGTCTGGCAGTGGGTGCCAGCAGCCTGGTAGCACCCACACACAACCACCTCCCAGAGAAATAGGGACATCTGATGGTTCGTTGGCTGTAATTTCGAACCATGCTGTGGAGAGAAGAGGAGGCAGAGAGGAGACCTTGTTGCTCTCTACAGCTGCCTAAAAGGAGGTTGTAGGAAGGCTGGTATTGGTCTCTTCTCCGAAATTACTGATGATAGGACCGGAAGAAACGGCCTCAAGTTGCATCAGGGGAGGGTTAGATTGGATATTAGGAAGCAGTTCTTCACTGAGAGAGTGGGTGGGCACTGGAACAGGCTGCCCAGGGAGGGGGTGCAGTCACCACCCCTGGAGGGGTTTGATAAACCAGCAGATGCAG
>JANHFX010025528.1:26247-36673 GCA_027560015.1 Chloroceryle amazona
TGTGGTCTGGTGGATAGAGAGGTGTTGGGCTGAAGGTTGGACTCGATGATCCTAGGGGGCCTTGCCAACCCTCATGACTCTATGATGCCACGGCTCTGCAGAGATCCCTGTGGGAAGCCATCAAGTCCAATGTGTCTCCTGCTCTCCGCATTTGTGGGTTGGGGGCTCTCGGCGGTACCCCCAGCGCTGCGGGTGGGACAAGGTTGTGGTGGGATGGGCTTGTGATGGGACCCAGGGGCTGGTGGGATGAGGTGCTGAGGTAACTCAGATCGACTCAGGGGCAAGGACCTGATGCTTGCTGTGGATGGAAAGGGGAATGGAAAGTCTTAGACGAGAAAAATCTAAGCTTATTTTTCAAGTGTCTAAAGATAGTGAAGTGTTTTTAGCTAATCAAGCAAAGTGTTTAATCAAACTCTTCTACACTTCAGTTTCTCAAAGCAGGAACAGAGCTCTCACCTCAGCGTCACTAGAATGTGGTTCTGCTTTGGCAGGTGGGTACGGGGGGGCTGGGTCCTTACTCGCCCTTACTCCTGACACCAAGCTGGAGCAGGCGCTGCGCTGCTCAGGGCCGTGCTGCAAACCCGAGGCAGGGTCAGAGCTGCAGCTCCTTGCTCAGCTGCTGCTCTCTGATGCTGGGTGATGGTGGGAGCACCAGTCCCGCCCCGCAGGACGGCCAGCAAAACCTGCTGGAGAGCAGCGGGGCTGGGGTGCCAGGGCCCTGAACCCCCCAGCTTATGGCCAGGGGCACCGCTGGCCCCACGCCGGCTCCCCACGCCTGGTGGGATGTGGCTTGCTCGGAGGATTCCTGTTTCCCTTCCGCAGGGCAGTCCCCTCTCCAGGGAGAACGGGAGAGATTCAAACTCCCTCAAGACACGAGTTTTCTACAACCTCCTGGCATAGTTAAGACCGCATAGAAATGTATAAGGGTTCTCCCCCCACCTTCTGCTCCTCTCTTTTGGGCCCTGGGCAAAAAGCCGTTGGCTAAAACCATCCTGAAGAGCCTCACTCAAAGAAATATTATCTGTAGATGTTCATGATGGAGCGGGGTGAGATCCCCCCACCCGGAGAGCCTTGTGTGCTCAGCTGGACACCCAGGGTCAGCTGGGACAACCCCGCAGCTCCTCCAGGGCACGGTAGCTCCAGCACCTCCAGCGACTCTCTGACCGGCATGGGCTCGAGCGGAGCCCTTGGTGACAGGAGCCCGTGGAGTTAGAAGCCAGCAGGGGAACCGGGCTGCGGGCAGCCTCTGCCTGGGCAGGGCGGTTACGCAGAGTACAGCAGGACCTGGCTCGGTGTTCTTGAGGGTATTTTTAAACTGTCGAGTGGGAGGCTGCTGACACAAGCCCATGGGTGAAAGCTGCTCCAAGGTGTTTGTTGTTACTCTTTTAGGATTTACTTCAAGGACACTGAAGTCTGTGTCTTTGCTGTCTTTTTAGGTAATACTCCGTTGGGAAATGCTTTTCTACCCCAAACTACACGTTGTGGTTGTGCTTGACCGACGCGGTTTGCAAATCCAGCAAGTAGTTTCTACCCCTGAGAAGGTTTGTATTGCTTTGAAGCAACACGTGGTTTTTCTCATTATCTAAGCAGTCTTTGATTCTTTTAGATAAGCAGCAAAAAAAGATCCTTAAATGAAATGAGGAGTATGAAGTGAACCAAAACATTTTTTTCAATCCAGCCAAAAATGGGTTTGGTTTTATTTTATCCCTTCAGAAAAAAAAAGAAATGACCTGACACTTAGATATATTCAGCTCGTCCAAACTGAGCTCGTAAAAGCGATGTGCAGGTGGAAAGCATCACGCGCTTTATGAGAAGATTTCTTTAATACAGATACAGCAATATTTCCAATACTGCCTTTGGTACCCAATCAATCTCCCAATAAAAGCCTTCCCCTGAATTACAGCAGGAACAACAAATCCTCAAAAAACTTGTTTTTCTGGGCCAAACCATGTATAAACTCTCACTGACAGGGAGCTGGTGGAGCAATAAACAAACATGTTTAGCACCTACGGCACTGGTACCCTCCGCGGACTCGGAGAGTTCATTAAACCTTGCCCTGTAAACTTATGGACCAATTTTGTCTCATGCTGTCTACTCTGCCAAGTTCTTGCTCTGTAATTCCCCGAACAGGATAAACTCCTAAACATTCAGCCAGCAGCAAGAGGATCAGCAGCTGAGCGTAACCAGCAGTCCCACCGCCTTGCTCGCTGCCCTGCCTGCAGCTTGCTTCGATCCCTGCTTTAAACAATCATTAGGATCAAGGGAGTAATTAGGGAAAGAGCCTGCCTGGCTGCCCGTGCCTCTCTGCTGGGCACTCGCCGCGTGCCCCAGACTGTCCCCACCATCAGGATGCCTCTGGTCTGGCACCGGGTACCGGGGACCTTGTCTGGGCTGACAGCAGGTGCCGGAGAAAGGGGTCGTGTCAGATTCCATCTCACCTCCCACCTCCGAAAGGGAGGGGTGGGGAAGGGCCGTGGGGATCTACACCCAGCTCGCGCCGACCGCGTGGCTCGTGGAAGGCAGATGTCACGGGACATCAATCCCCACGTACACTCCAGAGGTATATAGGTGAAGTTTAAAGTTGGCACGTTGTTCCAGTGAGTGAGGAGGAACTGGGAGAGCTCTAAGATACATTGCAAAATCACCAAGTTGAACTCAGAAGCCTCTGGGATTCCCACATCTCTTTCCCTTAGAGCAAAATACGTCCCTTGGGCAGAATGGCAGCTGTGCAGCAGAGGAAGCTATCGGGGCTTTCCTACTGTAGGGGAGGTGGTTAAAAAAGTAGAAATCTATCTATAATTATTTCCTTGTTTTCACCCTTTGCATACTTATTTTCTTCCCTGTGAGCTGGGCTTGTGTTTATCAGAACTCGGTCCCAGGCGAGGTGGCAGCCACAGCCACTCTACGCCATTAACCTAAGCTCTCCTATATTCTGCATAGATTGCAGACTTCAGAAGTGCCTTGGAAAGCTTGGAATGCAGTTGTGAGGCCTGTTTTGTGCTCCTCTAACTGGCAAATCATGTAAAGCTCCTAGAAGGACAAAAATGGGTTGGATGCCCATCTCCAAACGCTCATTTCTGAGCGTTAGACCCAGGAGAGATGCACCCGTTGGGTCGGGAGTTGTGTTAAGCTCCATCACTCACCCTTGATCCTTGACCTGGCCCAAAGACTTGATTTGCCCATGGGCCTCTCCTGTCACCACGAGCTTGCCCAGCAACTGCTGTGCTCTGGCTGTCCCTGGCTTCCCTTGCTCAGGGATGGCGGGACTATGACCTTATCCATGGGATTGCTGCCTGCATCCTCACCTTCGGCCTCAGCTCCGGGGTCACCTTCCCTCGTGCTGCAGTTGGCCCTCGGTGCTCCCCAAGAGTTTGACTTTTTAATTTTACCTAAATTCGGTGATCTTGCACTAGAACTCCATAATCTATTTGATTTAATTGACCAGCATTCAAGCATCAGTTGAAGTACGTGTCAAGCAGGGCTGACTTTCCACATTGAGGCCAAAACTACTGTTGTAGGGGACAGAGCTGAAGGCAGATGATCTTGGATTGGAACGTTTCCTGCTGAAATCAACCCCCGGCTCCAGCTGATTTCAATAGCAGAATCTATAGCAACATGTAGAAGTTTGTGTATTTACCTCCCTAGGTGGGAAGGCAGCACTCGACTGTGCCGGGGATACCGTGTAGTGCTCGGAATTCCACAGCAGCTGCCTTTGTGCTGGCACACGTTCCCCCTAGACTGCAAATAACTGCAATAATTATAGATACAGTTCGAGTAAGTGGTTAATACAGATGATATGTTCCTCCAGAGAAAGAGTGATAACACCTTCAGTAATTATGGGGAATGGGAATTAAACCTGACGAACTGCACGGGCACGGTAGAACTGCAGTCGTGAGTTTTGCTTTTGATTGATGCTAAGAACACATAGTTGCTGGAGATGAATAATAACACTGAAATATGAATCATCCCACCCCAGCAGTTTAACTTTGTGTGCGTGTGTGTCAGGTGTAAGTTAAGCGTTCGTCTTGAAGCATGTGCTTATCAAGGAAGGAGAAACCTTGCCCTGCAGAGGCCAAGTGTGAATATCTAGTATAGCTTGCAAAATGTGCAGCGATCCTTCTATTTCAGACTGGATGCCTGTTATAGCTAAATTAACGTGGTGGGGTTCTTTCCAAAACATTTCTCTGAAGGGTTCTTTTCCCAGTTTTTGAGTTCCAAAACTTCTTGTCCAGCTTCTCCAACAGCGGTAACAATGATGGCACCGGGCACTCTTAGAACACGGAGCTGGGTCGTGATGTTCTCAGTGGGGCATTCCTATGTGTGTTGCCCAGGAGCTGGTGTGGGGCCACCACAGCTCTGCCCAGCCCAGAGCATCACCCCAAGGTGACAGACTTTGCTTGAGCCTCCCTGTTGCAGATCTCAAGCAAGCGGTCACACGGGGGAAAGGTGCAGACCACTGCTCCTGAAGGCTGGCTCTGGGCAGGCAGCTTGTTGTCTGTTCTTAAATATTTCTGGTTTTGTGCCTTCTCCGCTCCTTGCTGCCTTGTACTGAACTGGGCTGGACCTTCTTTCTCGGTCCCTTGAAGCTCAAGCCTCATTTTTGCACGTGGTCTGTGCCCAACATGGTCGTGGGCAGGTGGTGTGACTCGTTTAGCTCAGTGCATTTTGGGGCTGTTCCCACTGTGTTGTTCTTTACAGGCTCCTTTGGAGGAGTTGCTGCTGCTGATTAAGCTCACAGAGGGCCCTTAATAATCAGTAGCATTGGAGCAGTTCTGTACTGATCAGTGTTGGTCATTCCTGGCTTTAGAAGGGTAACTTCTACCTGAGTGACTAACGCTGCGGGGCTGTAAATTCTGGTTTAGCACCTCAGCGCTGTTGTGTAGCGGGATATTTGATGGCTGAAGGTGGATGTTTTCTATAAGCTATTTTCTCCGAGCTCAGCCCAGAACAGCAGTGTGCTCTGCCGTCTCCGGGAGTATCGCAGAACACCTTCATTTTCAGTCATAACCACATTTAGACATAGTGCTGCTGGTTTAAATTGGGGTAATGAAATCTCGACAATCGGTTTGGACAAACACAACGCAAGCAATAACAGAGACTTTAATAAAATGAAAGGATTTCCAGGGAATACCTTCATTTCTTCTCCCCTCCAATTTAATTCTTTCTGCGAATAATCAGACCATAACCTAAGACTAAATTCAAGAGATGAAGTGCAGCTGGAGAGGAAATAATGTCCATAAAATGTTTTCAAAGGTTGTTCATTTGTTTGAAATGAGTTCTGTGAGTCAGACTGATGTGCCTTAAATACTTTAGAAGCAAAAATACTTGGCACTTGAAGTACATTTCATCGAGGGGCTCGGTGTGCTTCGGAGGAAGGGGGGGCAACTGTTGTTCACTGCCCATTGCCAACGAGCAGCAGAGGGCCGAGTGTTTCAAGGCAGCTCCTCTGGACCCAGTTCCAGGGCAGGGGTCTGGTACGTCCGTCCCACGACCTGCTGTATGCTCGGGATGGCCACGTCTGCCTTTCGCGTCCTCCTCCCCGCTGTGAGCTCTCGCCGCAGCTTGAACCCGCCATGTGTGAAAAGTACAAAGGTTTTGTTGGGTGTTCTGGGCCATTTGGCCAGAGAGCCAGAGGTGCTGTGTCAAAATAACAATGGGTTTATGAAGGAACTCTCATCCAGAGCGAGCTGCAGTTCAGATGACCCAAGGAACCCTCACGCCCATCCAGAGAAACTCCGATGCCCTCCTGCCCCTCCCCTGCTTGGTGAAGAAGCAGCAGATGCTCAGCTCCACCAGAACCCCTCTGCTGCCCAGACTCTGCTCTGAAGGCACGTGCTCCTCACCCACCTTGGGCTTTGGTTGCGGCCACCCCGGTGAACTTCACATGGGGGGTGTGTGTCTGTTTCAGCCAGTTCACCCAGTAGCATGGGGTAGCATCTCCTGAACCCCACGGTCTGGCAGACAGCTCCGCTCACGATGACTTGTCCCACTCGAACAGAGAAAAGGTCCAGCCTTTACCCCTCCTGCTGCCGTGGGGTGTTGAAGGCCGGAGGCAGGTCAGTGGTAAGGGGGAGGTGGCTGGGGAGGGCCCGGGGGCGTTGTGCATCACCTCCTAACACGGCAGAGCACCGAGGGCTGGCTCATGTTTGTCATATTCATGTTGGTTCAGCTGCTGCGGCCATTTGCAGTCAGGTCCCAGGGAAGGACGCTTCATTTCCAGGTGAGAGATGAGTCCCTTTACTGCAGTTCCCTGTATCCCACCGTTTCTCCTGGAAACTGAACATTTTTGGCCAAGGAAAGTCAGGCTGGGGATGCTGAGACTGCGCGCGCTTCATTAGTACCTTTGTGTTTCGATGGACAGCGGGACAATTAACACAGGGCTCATTACACAAGAATTTTGATCATTTGCTCTGCTTATTCATCATAGTATTTCCTCTGAGGATACCAGAGACTGTGATTAAGCACAGGAATAACTCATGCAGTTTCTTATTTGTGATTTCTATCCCCTTACTCCTGCTGTACTAGTGGTGGATTTGCAAAGCATCCTGCATGCGAACTCTGCTCTTCACCCTCTGCTGCAGGTAGTTTTCTGCTTGCACCACAGACCAGGAGCTCCACCGGGAAAAAAACCTCAAAGCAACAGCCTCAAGTTCTAGCAAGGTCTAATAACATACTATGAGAAGCACAACAGAAGCCAGAAGAGGCAGAAGAGGATACCTACTTTGGTCCTAGCCCGTAAGATTCATGTAAAAACATTACAGAGAGACTTTGAACAACCCCCCGACCACCCCCTGGCCGGTTTTGAGGACAGGCAATGGATGCCTTTAGAGAAAAGAGTAAGAACAGGAGGAGCAGGCAGGGATATTTCTCCAGAATACTGTCCCAGCCTCCAGCAGCAGGACCTTCCTGAGCCAGATAGGATGTCTTCCTATTTCGTAGCTTTAGATGGATTTCTGTGATAGTAATTTGTTCATTATAGGCGTCATGAGAGGAGTAATCCATGGTCCTTTGCAAGGACAGGAAAGGGATCTAGGAGGTTCTGTTCTACAAGGTCCAATATGATTTCCTGCCTGTGGTCCCAGCCTGCAGACTGGGAGATGTGGGGCTCATTTCCACTGCGGTCACTGGGTGGGTTTAACGTGGATCACCGACGTGTCTGCCCTCGTGCTGTTTTCCTTCCTCCCCATCTTCCTCTCCCACCCATTTCCATTAGCTTGACCTCAGAATTTCTCTGCAGAAGCTGGACCTGCTCCGCTGGAAATCCACACATGGAGACACAGGTTGTGTTTGTCCAGAATGTGCCCAGCGAGGACTCTGAAGGGGAGACAGAGGGGGAAACACCTGGAAGAGAAAAGGACATCAAGTAGCTTTAACTGTAGGCAAATAGCTTCTCTGGGCCACTCTTCCCTTTGTCTATAAAATGCTTCTCCCTGGGATGTTGATGGGCGCTGCTGGAAAGCTTGTGCCAAACGTCCTGCACCACACAGGACTGCAACTCTGTGAAGGGTCTCTAGGGAAATACAGAGGGAGATACTGCATAGAAAGGTAACAAATAGTTTTCTGTTGGAAAGTTGGCTTTCAAGATATGCGTAGGACTTTAAAATCTCGGGAAATACAAAGACTTTTATTTCCAAGTGGCAGGGTAATGTCAGGGACAAAATATCTCGTTTGTTAAAAGATGGGGAATGGAGCTTTGAGAGCAGTTTTCAAAGCTTTGACCAAAAATCATCTTAAGTTCCTAAATAACTTCACCTTTACCTTTGTTTCAAAGTGCTGGCAACAGTTATTGTGTGGCCGGGGGTCTGCGCTGAAAAGATACAGGTTGTTTCTGCTCAAATCCATCCAATTATTGCAGTTTTCAAATATTCTGACTAAATTAAATGAGTATCAGCTGGATATTCACAAACGGAATATTTCATTTTGTGGAAAACTGGAAGTGCAGTTTGACCACTTGTTAACGAGTCTGTGGACAAATCAGGTCTGCCTGTCTGAGTAGCGTGGGCACCAACGCATCCTGCCTGTTCAGCTGATGTGGAGAGGAATTCCCGGTCAGCCCAGCGATGGAAGAAGGTTTTCTTATTCTGCAAAGATCTCTTTTGCTTTTCCCGCTCAGCACCAAGCCGACACAAAGGCCTCTCAGAGAGCTGATTGTGCTTAGGGCTCAGCGTATGGACAGCCAGGGCCTCGGGTCTGCAGACAGCCTAGCTGTGGGGGAACGAATGCCTGGAGAGCATCCAGCTCCCCAGCCTCACCCGTGTTGGCAGCAGCCACCTTTCTGCCCCCAAACCTCCCTGCAGAGCTTTGCCTCAGCATCCTCCCGCGGCTGCTTCGGACACAGAGCACGAGCACTGAAGAGCACCCGCTCCGGTCCATTGCCCTTGGTCGTGGCTCAGCAGGGAGGGACCAGAAGTGCCCGGGGGTGGGCACCATCTCCACAGCCCCACGGGAAAAGGAGGAGGCTCCCGAGGGAGATCCAGGACCCAACGGTGCATGTTCAACAGCCCAGGTAAGGTCCTAAACTGATGCCCTCCGTTCCAGGGGGTACCTCTGGCAGCCGCCTGCGGGACCTGCCCAGGGCCCGTGTGTGTGGTGTGGAGACTCCTGGCAGTAGCCAGAGGCTGGAGAACCAGCAGTTTCTAATTTTAAAACCAGCTGCCTCAGCGTTTCCTGCTGGGGCTGTCGCAGTGTCTTAGGCCGTGCCACCAGTATATTTATTGTTAGCATGGGGAGCTCGTTCCACCTAATTGTACTAAGTGTGTGGTGATGGAGATGAGACCTAATTATCTTCATCAGATTGATTTCATTTTGGTTACCACATGGCTATTAGAGAAATGACAATAAATTTTCGTCTCTTTGATCAGGAGTGGAGTTTAACCAACATTTCTAAAGTCATTAATGTGTTCTGCCTCCCCCAGGCTAATGATTTGATTACCATGTAAATGCACTCGATCCAAACCCTTCAGCTCTGCATTCTGGGGGATGGATAGAAAGTTTTTAAAGAACGCATGGTGGCCCCAAATCCACCAGCGGGGAAGCACGGAGGGTCCCCAGTAGCCTGGCAGGCGGGGAGACACAAACCCCTCGAAGCTTTGCTTTAGAGCAGTCCTGAGCACGGAGCCCACGGGAGTCGGGTGCAGCTCCCACCACCCAGGATGCTTCCCTGCAGCTCACCCCCGGGAGGGTGGCTGAAAACCCTTTCTATCTAGCTGCCATCCTTTTTATTTCTTTCATGTCATGGATCGATTTGTATTGAAAGGAAATATTTTTGTGCTTTAGCTCAGGTGACCTAGGGTACCAGTTCCAACAACCCGGGGTGGTCTCGGCACTGGGCCAAGTCAGACACACGCTTCTGTGTGCTTCTCACAGGTTGTTGTGTGGGTTGTGCTGTTGTGTTGTTGTGTGGTCCTGCAGGACCAAGCTTCCCCAGTCTTCCCAGGAGACTGATTCCTGAAGGCAGCTAAAGAAATTATGGTACTCCCACTGCACAGGAGCTTTACACACCATCTCTGTCCCGCTGGGGCAGAGCTTCCCCCCTCACCAGGCTCCCTGCAGGAAGGCTCACCGAGAAGCAAGATGTTTGCCCAAAGGGTGCTTGGCCTGGCAGAGACTCTTCTCACCTGGAGGACTTTGCCATGGCCACCTTGGCACTTTGGGCTCAGTTTCCCATCAGTAAGGAGTCAGCACAAAGTCTATGTGCCAATCACTTCTCTGGTAAGGACGGGTGATGGACCAGATGTATTACAGCTCATATGTGTCTGTTAGGAAAGATAAATGCCTTGCCCATGTATAAAAATGTAGTTTTAGATATAAAATCTTCAACCTTGCCTAAGAAACACCCTAGGAAGACTGTGGCACATTCAGTGGAGGTGAGGGGAGAGGAGCTGGAAGGGGCAGGAAGGGCCGCAAGGTCAGGCCTCCTGTCACTTACGTTTCACACACCGTTGTGCACGCAGAGACCTGGCCTTGCCTGGCCAGTACCCCTGCAAAGGCTGCTGCTGGTTGCTTCTTGTCGTGGCTGGGAATTGCTGGGCTTTCAGCTGACTGCCCCTTCCTGGGCACCCGGCTCTCCTGCCAGGGCAGAGGCATCGCTGTGCCCGGTCCGGGCACCTTCCCACGGGACTGGAGGTGCCCTGGGATGGATCCAAGGCACTGGGAGGCAGTGGGGGAAGGCAGATGTGCAGGGTGGGAGAACTGGTGCTGCACTGCCAACGGTTCTGTGCCATGGAGAAAGAAAATCCCCCCTCTCTGTCCCTGTCCCCATCCCTCTCCCCTGCCCCCAGCCTGCTGCCAGCCTCCCCTGGCTCTGCAGCCTCCTGACCCCGTGGAAAACAACTTCAGCTCCTGGGCTGAAGAGTCATTTATCTTAGTTCTTGCTGTGTCAGTTGTCTGGCCGTGCAGGGATTGGGAGTGGTCTGGGAGGGTGGCA
>JANHFX010025528.1:46460-64085 GCA_027560015.1 Chloroceryle amazona
GGTGAGCAAACAGCTCTCTTGTCCTTCTCTCTAGGAAGGAGACACAGGGGAAGGCAGGTTAAAGGAAAAGGGAGAGTGGGGAGGAGAAGGGGGATGGACAAGCCACAGCACCTGCTTTAGTCAGCTAGCTTGGGTGATACTGGGAGCAGTTTATGTTGGGAGTCTAAGCTCCTGTTGAACAACGATGTGAGGTAGATTCCTTCAAGATGGTAAGAAATACTTCCCTCAGGCCTCTAAGACTAATGTTAAATGCTCCCCTTAGAGTCGAGGGACACTTGGGGGGAGATGTATAAAAATGTACTCAGTTGTGCTTGTATGGATGCTTAACCCTCTCTTGGCTTTTGACTGCTCATCTGCGCATGGCTCCATCACCAAGGGCAGCCAGAACACCCAGCTCTCCTCCAGACCCATCCACTTTCAGCACCCATGCCTGACCCCACAGGCTCTCACCTCCTGATCCTCTCCAAGGACCTCCCAGGAGGGATGCAGGACACCTGTGGAGGCTGCAGTTTCATCATGAGCTTGCTAAAGCAGAACTGACTCCAGGGTGAGGACTATCCCCCCGAGGGCTGGCAGCAGCATCCTCTCAGAGCATCAGACCTACCTTGCCATGAAGCTTTG
The DNA here is from genome assembly GCA_027560015.1 of Chloroceryle amazona. Lineage (NCBI taxonomy): Eukaryota > Metazoa > Chordata > Aves > Coraciiformes > Cerylidae > Chloroceryle > Chloroceryle amazona. The sequence goes on from JANHFX010025528.1 coordinate 47,082, forward strand.
CCCACCGAGTGAAGAACACGTGCTTGCAGAGTCGTGAGGGGCTCCCGCAGGTCTTCTTCCCTGTGGTGGCGTTGATAACCTCCAGGTCAGTGTTCCCCACGATCCAGTTCACACTGAAGCCGGGAGATTTTCCGGGCTGCCGAGAGTCAGCGTGGCTAACCCCTGGCAAGAGAGAAGGACACCAGTAACGCCCAGTCCTCAAAACCTCCAGGGACTGCTAACGGGTGGTGGCACACGAGACATCCTGGAGTGACCACTCTGTCACTGTGCACCGCCTGTGCTCTTGTCACCGCTACCAGGCTGACTACCTTAGAGAGACACAGTTTAGCAGTTCCTATAGATCTTTCTCCACCGTCCACACAAGGCTTTCGTTAGCCTAAGGAAAGCCACAGGACTGTAGCGGGAGCTGTTGACAGCTGTGTGATGGCCACCGAGTGAAATCTGTCGGAAAGACTTTGATGGGATAACTGGTTTTTAAAAGGAACTAAGCAGCAAAGTGCTTTTGCCAATGAGCTCCTCCAGGTGAGCTTTCCATGGGCCAGCGTATCTGTCTGCTATTAACTGCTGGGGTCTCTGCTGCGAGGGGCTGGAAACAGGGGAGAAGAAAATACAGCAACAGACATTTCATCATCACAGAGACATTATTAGATTCAAGTTAATAATGACCTTGTAGACATCACAGACCTAGACAGAAGAGTCTTGCTCCCCACCTTATGGCTGCCTGCGAGATTCTGACCCTGCATGGGTGCAGCAATCTCTTCAAGAGCTAGTTAGTGTCCCAGTGGCAATATTTTGGACATCTTTAAATGGAATGTGTCTTATTTAATCTTAGCTAGCTACAGTGATGATGTTTTCGGTCCCCTGGGGTGACAGCATGACCTCTGTGTCATTCACATGGGCAGTTTTGGCCATCTGAATCACGTACTGGAGCCCACTGCCTGCATGGGCTCGGTGGCCCTTGGCTCTAAATGTAGATCGGGGCTGCAAGGTCAGGTGTGGGTGTGTATATGAGAGTTATTTTTAATCAGGTAAATTCCCGTCTCTTTTTAACTGTTTGGTGTAGTTCAACCTTTCCTTGACTGCCATGGCTTTCTCATTCCTTCTGCCTGAAGCCCCAGAAGGACTAGTCTTTTCAACAGGAATAAAGTGGCTGGCTTTTTTTCCAGCATGGGATAAAGGCCACCAAATAAGCTCTGCCTTGCTCTGCTCATTAGTGCTTTTGGGAGCAAAGAATCAACACTGGGAACTTCCCAAGCTGGGAAAGAAAAAGTGACCCGAGGCTGTTTGAATATTTTGGACAATGTGGGCATTGGATGATGTGTCTGGATCCACCTGTTGAGTCCCTCTCTACTAATTTGCTGTGTGGGCCACTAGCCCGCAAACCTGGACAACAAAAGCCACCGTGATGAGCAGGCAGGTGGGGACTGTGCTGGTGGGCAGAGCTGCCTGGCACAGCTGCACTGGCACGGGCCAGTGCCAGGGCTGGATCTCTGCTTCCAAATGGCAGCTCCCACTGGAGCGCCTGCCTGCAGCAGTTCTGGCAACAGCTCACGGTTTGCACAGCTTAATGGGACCTGCTTGTCATTGCTCCTGGGTGGAGGGCAATGGGGAAATGTCCCGGGCATTTTCTGCTGAAGGGTTTCAAAGAGCTTTTGCAGAAAGGGAGGAGTACTGATATCCCCTCTTTCCAAAGTGCCCCTATTTGCTCAGGGATTTAATTTTGGGAACAGACGCACACCATGAGCATCTTCTGATCTCAGAGAGAACAGGAGGAGATGGGGACTGGTGGGAACGCAGCATCCAACACCGTGTTAAACACACTGAGCTCAGTCAGCCCCTGAGAGAGACCCCGGGAGAGGCAGGAGGCTGTGCAGAGCCAGTCACGGCGGGGATGCTGCTCCTGCCTCCTGCCTGGGGCCTCTCAGCATCACGGGAAGCAACGTCTGTGAGAGACACGGTCCCTCCCTCCTCCTGTCCCCTCTGCCCTGGGAGGGAGCTGCAAGAGCTAGATGGGACTGAGCGTGAACACAGAAAGGTGGCCACTGAAGGGAAGAAATTGTACAGCCCAGCCACTTTGTATCTGTGGCAGAGTTGGGCTTGCAGCAACCATCTCAGTCACTGGGACCGAACTCGCCACAGTGCGTAGAAGAGAATTATAGCTAAGGCATAACCTCACCCAGGGTCTGTAAACACATTCATGCTGTATTAATACCTCTTTCAATTTCCACCCGCTCCCCCCGAGATAAGAGACCAGTCTGCAACTAAAACTCCAGCTCACCCAGGCAACAGAATATAAACTGAGCCCTTGGAAATCAGATAGTTCTCCGGTGCTATTCAAACGCCTCTACAGACAACAAGATGCAACAGATCAAAATCAGCTCTTTGACATTATGCACCACGCTCTGTCAAGTTAGCACCCAAAAGCTTCATGGGACGAGTGCCAAACCCATGTTAGCCAACGTCCCGCAGGCACTAAGGCAATAAAAATGCTGAGAAAACACTGGCCAGGGGAGAAGGAAAGGCTGCCTGAAGGATGGAGCAGGCTGCGGGTGCCCATCAGTGGGGACTTGAGGAGTACACACCCTCACCCAGCCTGGGACCTCCCTCTGCTCTCGGTGGACACCTGGGAGATCTGGGAGCTTGCCCCGGTGCCCGGGAGCTTGCTCTGCACTGGTTTGCCTTTCACACTCTCCCTATATGCACTGTATACAAGTACATGCATTTAGGTGAATAGAAGATATTTTCACTTCATTCTCCAAAGGCAAGAGGAAAGGCTATAAGAGCACCCCCCATGAGACTCGTGCCAGATGCAAATATAGAGCCTGGATATAGTCTCTGACTGTAGGTTTTTAAATAGGACCAAAACCATTCTCATGCTTTTCTTTTGACAAATAATTGTTCTGATTTTATCTGAACGGTAACACCCGAATCATCTGGAACATTGATCGGAGGGTGACAGACACTGGAATGGGCTGCCCAGGGAGGTGCTGGAGGCCCCATCCCTGGAGTCATCCAAGGTCAGGCTGGATGGGGCTCTGAGCACCCTGCCCTAGGTAGAGATGCCCCTGCTTGTGTCGGGAGGTTGGGACAGAAGACCTCTGGAGGTCCCTTCCAGCCTCAAACATCCTATGGTTCTATGATTGTCTCTCCTTGATGGTAAAGGAGCAACACAAGTACAACAGGGGACTGTAGGAACTGGAAGGAGAAGAGAAGCCTTTGGACGTACAATATGAAGTTGAGTATTGTGGGATATGAATGGAAATCCATCCTCCCTCTCCCTTCTCTCTGAGCAAAGCCTCCCCAGGATACCATTTAGAATGGCCTCAATCCTGAGGGAAAAGGGAGTAAAAGTGACACAGGGCTTTTCTTTCTTCTAGAAAATGAGTAACCCCAGTAAATCAGTGGATTCCCACTTGGCGGGGATTGGCGTGAGTGGAAAACCTCACTGATTATTGTGCTGTGGGGGCAGAGAGTTATCCCAGGATATCTCATCCCACGCTGTGACTCTCCTCTCCAGGGAAGTGTTTCTGCCACTCTGATCAGGTGGCAAAATTGGCATCCTTATAACTTGAAGGACTCCTGTGATTTGGAATCCCTAGCTGGTCTGATCCCTGAAAGGAGGTGGAGTTGCCTGGCTGAGGTTGCTGAGGTTTGGTCTCGAACACCTTTGGTTTGGCTTTGGTAGGTGCCCATCTCCTTAGTCACTGGATATGGTGTAGGCAGAGTTTTCCAGGTAAGAGACAAACCTCAGTAATGCAAGTTTTAAGCAGTATTGGCTCCCTGGGATTTGTGAGGGAGGTAAGATTACAAATAATGGCTTTAGAGACAAAAGGAATATGGACAGAGAGACAGACTCCTCCCACTGCTTCTCTGGGGCTGAAGAAAACCCACAAACACAACTGAAAGCAAAGCAAAAGCTTTTCCAAACAGGTCTCTGGGAAGGAGGAAGCCAGTCATGAAGGATGTGGACCTTTAGATTGACACAAAAGCCCCTCTGATACATTTCTAACTCCCCTGAAATCTCTGGCAATGACTCCTTGGACAGAAATATGCACTTGGGCCAACTATCAGCCATTACTTTCACTTCCCAAGGCCAACCCAGCAAAGCAAGAGCTGTTCTGTGGTTAAATCTCTTATTAAATCCCTTACTGTGTTTTCAGCCCTTCATGAGCTCCAGTGGCTTTCCCTGATCTTAATGTACGGAGGGACTTACCATGAGTTAGGGCTGGCACAGGATGAGGTCGGTGGGAAATGCAGGGGCTGCTGGGAAAATAACAGCCAGGTGTGGGAAATGGGGAGATTTTTCCCCACCGGCTGCGAGTCCTTTCCACCCTCCCACGATGTGGTGTGGGCAGGAAGACAGGGCTGAGTCGTGACCGTGCCGGACCAGAGGAGAAGGGACTGGAGAAGGCGTGGGGTAGAGGGGGAATGTGGAGCACAGTTTCCTGCGTACTTGAGCTGCACAATATTTGGCCAGCTGCACTGAAGAGTTAAAAACTGGAGCTAAGCTGTTTAAATAAGGATAAGGCTTTTGACCTACTCGCCCCTTAACACATGCGGCCACATTACACTTACCAGATGTACTAAACCACACAGAACCCGAGAATTTCCCCAGCGGCTGAACTGTCACTTCTGCCTCAGCCAAACTCATATTGTCACAAGGACACATTTGAAAAAAGAAAAACAAACCAAAACAAAAAGAACATAACATAGAATAAGGATAAAATATCACTTTCCTGACTGAGGAACACAGAGGACTTTAAAAGGTGATGGTGTGCTCCAGTAAAGCACCCTGACCTCCCATCCCTGTACCCCTGACATCCCAGGGAAACCTTCTGAAGAACAATTACCAGAGTCTAAAAGTCAAATAAGGGTCTAATCCTGTGCAGAACTGGTGGTCCTTAGCACTCACATGTCTCATGAGGCATTTAAGACTGTGGGATTTTGCTGGGATTAAGCCAGACAGCTGCTGCCTGGCTGGTGGTTAAGGAAGCAGGAGGCAAAGAGATGGAGAAGAAAGGACCAGGAACCTGGGCTAGGGACGGTGGCTGGGAAGAAGTGATGGCAGTGAAGACAGCTGGAAACTATGGAGATGCTCAGACGCCAGGCAGCAGCCTCATCATGTGACAGCAATGCATCCCTAGGGCTGCTGAGAGGGCAGGGTCTCCTGCCCCAGGGAGCAGCCCTTTTCTTACAGCCATCTGCTGTGAAGAGGATGGTTGGCGAGTGGTGAAGGAGCAGGGGCTCCAAGGGCTGGCAGGGCTGCATGTAGAGGGCCAGGGGGACACAGGCCGGGGCTCCTGACTCCACACATTCGTGCACTTGCTAGGGGAGGGGGAGCAGGATGGGAGAGTTAAACATAAATCTGCTGAAAACTTCCTCCCTGGATTGCAGAAATCTTTTACTTAGGCATTTTTCTTCCACTTCGAGCAGGCTTTGTACAGTGTTAGCTTCCCTGGTCAGCTTCTATCCACTACTGATCCTTGTTGTGGTCACTGCATAGGACAAAGGAACGGGATTTAGATGCATCAGTCCCTTCATTCTACAATCCACCCTCTGCAGCAGTAAAAAGAAGGCACAGGCTAATGGGCTCCTTACAAACAAGACAACTTTTCCATTGGTGACGGGCACAATTGGTGCTGGGAGAGGGGATCATTTGCCTCGCAGGAAGGTGTTTGCTCACCACTGAGAAGCAGCTGATTGCGCCGGTAGGAAGCTGGCAGCTGACCAATGTCTTCTATTCTATGGCTCATTACCCGGGAAAGGTGACCAGTGTGACAGAGGCTTCCCACAACGATGCTGTGCAAGTACATGGGTTCGATGAAGGAGCTGAGGAGAGCACCTTGGAGTCCAAGAATGTTCCATCTGGAAAAAACAAATACATTCAGAAGCAATAAAACACGGGGTGGGGGGAGGAATGGCCACAAGAGAGCTGCCCTGGGAGATCAGGAAAGGCCAGCACGTGGTCAGAGGGATGAAACCATTCCTGCCCCTGTCCTGTGACACACGAAGCACCGCCGTCGTGGGTTATTATGCACCCATGGACTGATTCCTCCTTTCTGATCCCATCAGCTTACTGTGATCTCACTGGCTTACGGGATGTATTTCTGTCTTGTGTTACTGCAAACAGGCCTCTTGTTGAGAGCTGTTTTTATCAAAACATTTTCTGGTTTATGAACGCTGATTTAGCATGTCTTTAGCAGAACTGTATTTTTTTTCCCCTGCATCCATAATTTTACTCTTTTAGTGGTATAGCTATAATGAATGCTTTGGCCCTTCTACCATTTGTCACCCATTTGAACCATCACCTTGTCGTACAGCCAGGATAATGTGTCTGAGGTGGCCAAGACTCCTACCAAATTGTGGTGAATTAATTTTTGCAAGCCTCACAAGCTGACGTTCCTTGCACAAATGATCGTGCAGATATGAAGACATCCATAAGAAGCAAATCCTGCTCCTGAACAGGAAAAAAAGAGCTACACTTTTAGGCAATTTATTTGTAACCAAGTTTGACCTGCTCTAGAGTGTTCAGAGTCATGTCTCACCCCGGTGCCGTCTTAAAGGTGCAACCGGGTGGTGGTGGAAACCCTGGGGCTGGAATCCACCAATGACTGTGAGCTTCATACTGCTGATGTTGGATTAGTTACCAGAACTGTTCTGCATTTTAAGAGCCCAGGAATTTTTCCATTAAGCGAGGCACAAATGTGACAGGATGCTCACTCTCAATTCTTCAGAGGGCAGGTAATTGGTTAAAAAGTGGAGTAATTACAAAGGGGAAAGAAGTTGTGATGCAGTTATCTCCTTGGAAAACCCATCTAGCTCAGCTCATCCAACAAGATGTTGTTCTCCACCATACAAACACTAACGTGCTCTTTTACACTCGGGTAGTATTTTTCATATAAGTCAAATGCTGTCAATCTGTTTGAATTGTTCTTGAGTTCAGGAGTTCAAGCCGAAAACGATTCAGAAAATGTAGTTTGGGAGAGCTTATTTTGGCTCATTAGAAACCAAAACACCGGCAACATTTGGAACTCCGTAGCTGTCTGAAGGAAAAGGGAAGAGGTGCTGCTATTTAAGGCAACATCCAGTGGCTGCCATGCTAAGTAATGCGTTTAAAGCACAATCTCCATCAGCAGCAAGCATTATGTAGCTAATTTCTTACATCATTGTTCTTTCCATTAATTAACATTTCTCAACCGTTAGTGCAATTATTGCAGTGCCTCTATGCTGTATGTCTCTTTCCATGATTAATAAGGAGTCATTATATTTCCCTTTCCTGAAGCAGTCAATTAACACGGAATACTTTCCATTAATTACTGAATGTTTAAAACCAGCATGCTGTACCTGGAGAGCAATCTGCTCTAGGAACCTGTGACACCAATTGCTTTAAAAAGTTCTCTTTAAATTTTATTCCAAAAACACAAGCAATTTAGCTGGCTGTATTAATTTGCCTCCGAAGCAGGGCTGTGAATGAGAAACATCTTTTAATCTCATGCAAGAAAAGGCAGCCATCTGGCTGCTGAGGATTTCAGAGTCAGACTCTCCCTGTCTCCCTCTGTAAATGCAGGTCATTAAAGTAATGTGTTCATCTACATAAAACTCAAATGGAATATAAAAGGTAATATTTATATACAAACAATTTAGTCCCACAATTTAAACAGTCATTGGTTTTATGAAACATTTACTTTAGTCGATCAGATTTGCATAACTTCATTTGGGGGGGAAAAAAAAAAATAAATTGTGGTCATTCCTGCAAATAACATCACTTTAAAGGCAAGAACTGGCTGCCTCTTTGAGTAAATATCTTATCCTGATGCACATTAATAATGCAGGCTTAAGAAACAGAGCTGCGTTCAGCTATCAGTACTAAGCCTCTGACCAGCTTCTAAGGCAGCTAAAGAAATCAGACAGGGATATCTTTGTCCAGATGGAAACCTGTAAGATAGCAGCGTTGTTTTCAACATTTGACATTTCCTTAAAAAAAGCCAGCTTGGATATTTGATTGAAGGAGAGGAAAAAAGAAGGCAGATAAACAGCAAAACAACATATGTTCAACAATATTTGAATGTTAGCGACGTTGCACATCACAAGAAATCATCTGAGCTTTATTTACCTAAATAGGGGATTGTGCTCAGATCATAAATTACAAAGTAATAATGATTATTTAATTGAAATTCCTTGCAAGGAACCTGCCCCTTCTTTAGAGATATTTCCCTGCCTCATTCTGAGCATGTTCACCCTAGCGTAAAAAGGGATTCGGATGTCAGTGGAATTACGTTATTTGAAATCACAGTATCAACACGATCAGGTCATCCCCTATCTGTTAAAAGGGCTTCATAAACATTAATTAATTCTCACAGTGCTGCTGTGAGGTGGAGCCCCATTTTACACCCCCCGTGGAACCAAGACGGAGAGGCAGCACAATTTGCTGAAGTCTGAGGCGTTAGTTGGAGGCAGAGCTGCAGTGGTCTGGATACAACAGCAATTCCTCGAGCTGGTGCTGGGTTCATCATCCCCAGCAGCTGCTGACCCAACCTCTTGGGAGGGGGCACAGCAGGATAAACAACTGAGCCAGCCCATGGGATGTTTGATACCCGACCGACATATGAGGAGGGCTGGCCTGTGCCAGGGGCACTTGTTTTCCACTTGTTTCAGTGTGTAGCTTTGGTGTGGCTGGAGCGGGGAAACTGGTGCCTCTGGCACAGGTTAGACCCTCCCTGTGTCTATCGCTCACTTTGTCTCTCATTTCCTTAGTGCTGTCATTAGCACTGCTGTTTTCTTCCCTCTTTGTGTTATTAAACTCTCCTTATCTCAAGCCCTGGGGTCTCACCTTTTTCTTCTTCCTTCTGATTCTCCTTCCCATCCCCCCGGAGAGGACTGGCATGGGGGGAAGCAGTGGGTGAGTGGCTGTGTGGTGTTCAGCTGCTGGCAGAGATTAACCACACCACCTTGGTTTCCTATCCCCAGAGACCATCCAAGCAGGTGTAGAGGGCAAAGAAACTTCTGTAGTGGCCACGATGGGTTTTGATTTGAAGGTGTAAGTAGAGACAAACTGGACAGTGGGACCAGACTAAGAAGCAAAGGAGGAGAAACATAACAAAGAATAGAGGGCACGAGAGCAAGCTGTGCCTGAGGGGTAGAGTGGTGTAAAAAGGGGCCGTCCCAGAACCAGACAGCATCCTACAGTAGGAAGGACAGAAACATCAGAAGAGATGCTGCCACAGAGAAGGCACTGTTTGGTAAGGCTGGTGTCCACTGCGGTGGTGAGAGGGGATGAGGTGATGCACACGTTCGACACGGCACTGTCTCTCCACCCAGAGAATAAAGGTGAAAAAGCAGAGAAGGGGCTTTGCTTTCAAGCCTAGCCCAGGTTTGTCAGGGTGTTTGGCCAGTTGTCTCTGGAAAGCAGCCCTGGGTGCGTGCAGGTCTCCCATGAGGTCAGCACCAGTCCTAGGGAAAGAGGGGTCTGGTGCTGAGCTGGCCAAAGCCAGAGCCTTGCACTGCTGCCCTGGGTCTTCAGGCCACAGCAGAAGCACAGTAATGATGGGGGAAATTCTGGTTACTCATTCTGCTTCTGTTCTGTGGATAAAAAGCCCTACCCTGGAGGGCAGCCAGTCCAGTGTTTTGCATAAGCAGGAGATTTAACTGACAAATATTTGGGGGAAGCTCTTTCATCCTGTATACTGTTCATCCCTTGACCAACTTACGTGGCCCGTGGACCGACTGGGTCCTCTGATACCTGCACATCTCTGGGATTATCTGGAGGTAGATGATAGGGAAAGATCTGTTGGAGCGACAGCGAAACTATCATAAGGGTGTTCATTTTTGAAGGAGCTATTCCTCTGTAGTCTAATTTAGGCCCATGAAAGTAACTGCGTTCCCATCTGTAACAAAGTGCTCTCTTCAAATGTGGCTTTTCAAAATAAAATTATTATTCAGAGCAATGCAGTGTTGCATTTTGGGTCCTCAATATATCAAAGTGACTTTTCTGGCTGTGAGGAAATATGCTGCATCATTCTGAATTTTCTTAATTGTGCAAGGTTTTGAGGGCTGTTTTCAAGGACACGCATCTCTCTCATAACTTACATGCTGTAGGCTTCATAATAACCCTTCCAATAAAGTGAAAATCAACCCACTGCTGCCTTAGTCACAGACCTTATTTAAAAACACCCAACCCCAAATCTTCAGCGAGCAGCATCAATAAAACCGAATGTCTCCCCTTTCCACTTACATGGGGAGGTTTTGGTGCTTTAAATGGAAGGGAAGTATACCCTTCCTTTTGTTCAAACAGCAGATATTACTACACTGTTTACAAAGACAAAATCCGCTGTCTAGTTTTCAATATAGATAATCCTTGAACAAATATATTTTTACCTGTTTGTCAATCATGGAAATGCCAGCAACGAAGTGGGAGGCATCCCAGAGCAGGCAGCCTGGGATGTGGGGTGGGCTGAGGGTCACCACCCCCCAGAGAGCCCTCCTACACCTCCCGTGCTCCTGGCAGCTCAGGACCACGAGTGAGGTGGGTGAGGAAAGGTGTCTTCAGGTGATGACACCATCCTAGGCTCCACACCTGTGTCCTGTAGCACCTTTCACCTCACCAGCTGGCTGCAGCCCCTCCCTGCAACGACTGAAATAGGGATGGTGGAAACACTGAGGAAGGGGTTCGGGGGCAAACCTGTGGGGATGCACAAGCTGCAGCCTCATGCACAGGGCTCTTGGCCCATTTCTGAGACCTCCTGTGTCACCTGGAGCCCCTCCACTGAGTATTTCCACCATTGGCTTGCACGCAGTGTTGCTGAAAGCCCAGTGCTGATCTGTTCCTGCCCCTGAACCCCTGTGAAACCCACACGTGGAGAAATCCACGTGATGCTTCAGAACACCTCCGGGAACTGTGTCGACCTGCCATCGAAGCTTGGTGAGACTTGAGTGTTTCTTTGGAAACCTGGCCCATTAAAAAGCTCTGCTGATGATTTCCAAAGCTTGTTTTGTTAAGGCTTTTTAAAAAAAGACACTTTTTTTTTGGTCATTATTAAGAGCTTTAAGTCTTATCCACTTGGCATGTTGTTAACCTCCTGTATCACCGTTTCTATTACCAGTGTTTCCAGCTATGCATCACACAATATAAATTGTTATTTGTGGTGGCCTGTGCTCAGCAGAACACCTGTGGTGCTCCTATTTATATGGCCATTTAGCTATTATTGGTTTGGAAACTGGAACTAGTGCATTAGTTTTTGATCTGTATTTTAACAGTAGGTGGTTTATATATGTTTTCTGGAACATACCTTGTGGTGAAAGATTTAAATTGAAATCTCAGTCACACAGAAAGGGGTTAAGAGAGAGAATTACAAATCAAGTGCACAAATCATCTCTAATTGAAGATCTGGCTGTGTTAATTGATTTTCATTTACATTAATATGCAGCCTTTGAAGTAGCTTTTCTTAAGAGTTACCTTGTCAGGCTCAGTCTCCTGCTAACAATGGCTCTGGTCGACAGGCTAACACTAAAATAGATCTAAGAATGACGATTTCTAACACTGACTTTTAGTCTTGCATTCTTCTGTGCTACATTTAAATACAGCTTAATGCGCTCAACTCATCTTGCAAAATGCTACTTCAGACTCCCACTGCTAAATCCTGAAACCGTGCCCTGTGATGACGACGCCTTGCAGTACTCTGAACATACTCTGGGTAAAGATTCCTTCCTATCCTCCCAGACAAGCCCCAGACCTCAGCCGTGGGACAAGAACAGACCGTCAACGCTGTCATGCAAAGCCTGGAGGTCCTGTGTTACTGTCCGTGTCATTTTACAGGTGAGGGATAATTTAGATGTTCAAGGTCGTGCTTAACCTCTGGGCTTAATGTCACTGCTTTTATGAAGTATGAGGAAGTGGGTGACCATTAACCTGGTGGCAAGAAAATACACAGCCTTTTAAAGGTGACCTTTTGAGAAGTGGTAGTAGGAAAACAATTTTAAGGCCAGAGCTTTCGAAATAAACACTGAATTCTGGCTTTTATTTGATCTATAAAGACAGTGGTTCTGCCCTCCGAATCCTGCAACCTGCAAAGTGCGTTCCCCGGGCCTGCACCCTGCAAGGGGACTTCTCAAAGAGGACAATGCCCCAGCTCGTGCAGTTACAAGGGTGTCTATACACGGTTACAGCGTGTAGGTGAAAGTCTGATGCAGAGGAAGCCTGAGGCCCCAGGGCACCAAAGGGGTGCTGCAGCTGGCAGGAACCTCAGCACCTCTCAGCCTTCACTGCTGCAAATGCTTCTGAGAGGCTGAGACAGAACTTGGTGCTGAACCTTCCTCATACTTGGTTACTGCACCTGGATCCTCAAAGAGGAGCTGAGCTCTAGAGAGACCCTTGGGTTTCACCTCAATCTATGTGCCACTGTCTGTGTGTGTGTCAGCGTGTACACGTCAATTTTCCTTCAAACATTTGTCTGCTCCTGAACAGCAACTGCAGAGCCTTCCGTGAGCAGCAGCACTGACCTCACACCGACCTAATCCGAAACAGTACGAGCTGCTCCCGCGTCCAGCCTTAGCGGGAGAAAGGGAGATGGAAAGAGGTTTAATTCGGCCCATCGTACGACTGGCTTTGCTGTCACAAAAAGGCAGAACTCTCTTAGGGCTGTGATGGCTGTGCTGACATGAAGGTTTTAATACGGGTTACGACTCGCATCAACAAAATATTAAATGACACATTTTTCCCCCAGAATAGCTGGTCATTTTCAACATCATTTTGCTCGTGATATTGCTGCTTTTTCACAAGCGTATGCAGCGTACACTACGGAGGGAAACGAAGGCTGAAATCTTAGGCTTTTGTGTAACTAACGTAACTTTGGGTCTAAACAACATGGTTTAATCCTAAAATCTACGGCACTGAGAGGCTGAACTCACTTCAGCTGCAGCGTGAGACCCAGGGAAGCTGTGAGCGTAAAATCTGCCACTCTCTTAGGGTGGGTTACGGGGGGACTCAGCCCAAACTTTAAATTTGCCCATAAAAATGCATAGGGATTTCAAGCCAGAGGAACCACCAAGATCTAGCCTGAGTTCCTGTATAATGCAGCTGCAGAATTTCACCTCGTAATTCCCTGCCTGAGCCAAATAACAGGAGTATTCATGCCAGAAGTGTTTGTGCTTTAATTCAGTGAGGGAATAGATGTGATACCAGGTTGTTTATCCTGCAATCTCAACAAAGCCACAGAGCCCAGATAATGTCTACCGAGCATCAAATTCTCTCCGACTCGTGGTGATAGTAATAAAAATTGCTAAATGCCTTTGAATAACAAATAAATTTGATTAAACCACTCTCTGCTTATGGCTATCCTGTGAGCAAGAGAGAACATAAATCGTTACATGCATGATTTATAGAGTATTATTCACTTTTCTGAGCAACTCTCACCATTCTTGGGTCTTTGATATTCTGATAGCAATGTCCTCTGCAAATAATGCAAAATGATGTATATTTAGCAGCTACCAGATAGGTTCTTCAGAGGAAACATTCCTTAATAGGCCAGTGCTCCTGAGGGGTTTTTATGAGCAATAAAATACAATTTTTGTCAAGTCTAGCTTATACAAACATGAATTTCAGCTTCAGAGATCTTTTTTTTCCTCAGTGCAAGACAAGTCCTGATGGCGTGCAACCAGATTCCTGCATCCTGCAGACATCTGAAGACTTTCTACATGGTAGAGGAAATATATGGAGTCTGAAGTGTGGCACAGAAACCACCTACTGAAGGCTTAAGCAGGGGCAGGAGTGGGGAAAGGGCCCTCACACAGTCACCTCCTTGTCCACTGAGCTCCTTTCCTGCCTGTACTTTCCACGGCCAGAGGCAAAGGAGGCAGAAAACAGCCCTATGTGTGTTGAAAGAAAGGGCAGGTGAATCCCCCTTAAAGATGAGGATAATAAGGATAAAAATTGATCGTAGCTCTTATTTAACATGGTCAACTGAAATCTGGGATAAAGTTTACGGAAGGTGCTGTATCCAAACCTCTTCTCACCACTCTTTGCCAGGGGCTACGTACAGCTGAAGTTCTTCAGCAGCGTTGTCACTGGTGGCCAGCTCTGAGGGTGCTGCTGCTTTTCTGCCACCTAGGAGGGGTTTTTAAACATTTCCAGTGTTATTAGTGCTTTGTTTTCAGTAGCACAGTGATTCCAAAGCTAGAACTTGTGAACCTAACTGAAGTTGTGCAACAAACTTATGTAATTAGGAGCCTGGTGGACATAAAATTGCAGAACCAGGTCTCACAGTGTGAACCTTGAGAGAAAAGAAGGAAAGGCAGGACCTCGAGTGTAGCCAGGGTTGCAAACATCTCTAGATAGCCTTGGGCATTCTCTCCAGAAACTTTCAGACCCTTCACTGTGGTACATGCCATGATCATGCCCCCAGCACCCTCTGGACTCCATTTACCTTTCTCAGTTTCCCTCGTGAAAGGGAATTTTTTAATTGGTTTTTTTTTAACATTCAGCTCTCTGCTGCCTATTTTATTAACTTTTGATTTTTCCTCCTCAAAATCCCTTCTACTGGTGAGAGTGTTTGCTGTTCAAAGCAGGGAATAATGATCGCTGATTTAGTTTTGGTCTTGAAAATCCCATGCTCTTTTAAGTTACGGTGCAAATAAACAGTGAACATTGCAGTAATTCATGGAATATTGCAATAATAATAGCAGAGATGAGAGCTGCAAGATTCTTTTTTTTTTATCCTGGAAAAACTCTCTGGTTAGGGTCTTTTTTCTTTCTTCACAGAGTTTAATTCTGTTTTGACATGTGGCAACAAGGAAAGGATCCACTGAATGTGCTTAGCAGGTGTGCTTGGAGAAAACCCAACTCCTGAGCCTCGCAATACAGCAGCAGCCCCACCAGCAGCAAGTGTGATACTGTTTGCAAAGCTGGTACTGAATTCATTGTCTGATGCTGTTCAAAACCACTGAGCGCGCTCTCTCCGCTCGCAGACTTAGCCTGGCTTAGGTTTTTTGAGTCCATTTCAGCCTGACTGTGGAAAAACAAACTGCACCTAAAAAGAGTGCTGGAGATTGACTGAAAACCGTTTGGGTTGTCTGTAATCTCTGTGAATAAATGAAAACGTCAGAGCAGGAGCTGCTCTTGATCCTTCACACAAACACCACAGTTGTGGTGACTGCACTCAGCAGGGGGGGAGTTTTGTGGCTGTTCCTCTGGGTCACTCCAGTGGCAGGGCTTGCCAAGCCTAATTTAACTTCAGTGGGTCATCCCGTTAAAGCTACCAGCAGAATTGATGGATTTGCATTCAGCAAAAGCTTTATGCCTTTTGGAAAGGTTCTGTTTAATAATTGGGCCAAATTCTTGGCTGATGCAATTTAACTGAGTTCTTAGGTGGGATATTCCGGCAGAGAATTGGATTTTTACATTTTTATAGCTATAATGTGATGGATTTTACATGTAGAGCTCCATCTCTAGCTCGTGCACATATATAACTGTGAGCAGAAGTCTCTGTGCATGTATAGATATATGCTAATAGTACAAATACACATCTAAAAGCCCACACTTTGCTTTCAGTTTGCGATAGCCATCATTTACTATCAGTTAATGCCCCAAATTGAGAAGGGTGACCATGTTTACATTCTGTGTGCCACCATGGAATAATTACAGGGTATTTACTATGTACCAATTATTCTACATAGATATATGTTGTATTTACAGGGGAGACTTTGACATGAAAGTTCTGCAGTGACATTCAAAATAGTACAAATATCCTTAGCAGCTTTTAGGGCCCTTCACCCAACAGGGTGATGATGAGCTAAGTTCATCTGCATGATGGGTGATTTGCAAGTTTTGGGGTAAATGATCCAATAAGAGCATAGTGGGTATATTTTATTTGCACGCTGAAATTCTCTTGGCAAAAAAGCTGCAAAGAGAGTCTGTATTTTTGTTACACTGTAAAAAGCAACTAACGACCCGTGGAGAATTTGGGAAAATGTCCTATTTACATTCCATCCTATTTATACGGGCTGTTTTTGCATACAAAGGAGGTCTTTGTTTCCTCGGGGTTTGTCCGCACCTGCTAGCTATTCCCCACCACCGGCCACAGTCCTCTGTGACAGCAACCTTCGTTTCCACATGCAAAGGGGTTTGTGATGTGCATACACCAGGTACCTGGCGATTTTGTCCGTACAAGACATGGTGATGAGCTGCTCTCCCAGCAACACGCCGTCCCAGGTCTGAGCCGCGTTGTGACACCGGACGGGAATGGTTCCTTCTCCAGACTCGATCTTTGTTCGGAGGTGCCCTCGGTATTTTCTCACTATGTGCTTGCTGCTGTTCACTGGGCAAAAGAAACACGAGAATGGCAATAATGAACTGGTTTTAGGAAGAACCTGGAGAGGCTGTGCTGATGCCATAGCTTGCATTTGCAGAACCAGCTGCAGAGGTCCTTTAAATCGGATGCAAAACCAGATGACGTGACATCGGATGCAAAACCAGATAACATGACAGCCCAAGAAGGCAGCACAGTGGAGAAAGGTACGTGCTCCTCGGCACGGCTGTCCACACTGGGGAGCTTCTCACATCAGCCAACACTTTCACACAGCACACACCAGGCTCCTGTCTGTTATATTCCCTTACATATTTAGAAAGAACAGAGGTGCTCTGCAGTACAAGTCCTTGTTTCTAAGCCATGCTTATAGGACTGAGCCCCCTGTGTCAGGGGACTGTTTGGAAAACCCTGGTTCAGTGAGTGCCATCAGTGGCTTTTTCTGAGTAATTTCAGAGCTGAGGGTCTGGTTTGTTATCACAGAATTTCACTGAAAACTCTTGAAAGTCGAAGTTTTCTATTCTGGATCAAAAGCAAATGAAAACTTGCTAGTTATTCATTGCTTGCTTAAATTCATAGAATCACAGAATGGTGGGGTTGGAAGAGACCTCTGGAGATCATTGAGTCCAACTCCCCTGCCAGAGCAGGGTCACCCAGGGCAGCCCACACAGGAACAGAGCCAGGGGGGGCTGGAAAGTCTCCAGAGCAG
>JANHFX010025529.1:0-27274 GCA_027560015.1 Chloroceryle amazona
GGCGGGGGACCGGGGGTCCGGGAGGGCTGGCGGCCATCCTGTGTCAAGGCTTGGGGTTCAGCCTGGCTGTCCCCAGAGCCAGCACCCTCCACTGGCTGCATTTCTCCCCCCCCCCCCATCTCCCTTTTCTTTTGACACACCCTCTGCCTTCATCCACTGTTCTCCTCCCAAAAGGCAAGTGATTCCTACCTTGTGTTTACCTCTGGAGACCAGATCAGAGGTTCAGATTTTATGAATGAAGTGAATCACTTGCCTCCTGGCTTCTGTAAACATGGTCCATATACCTGCCCACAGACAGGAGCTACTGCCAGTCAACTCCAGACTTTCCCTACCCTTGTTCTCCGGCTGCCGGGTGGTGGTCCTGGCACAGCCCCGATGGCCAACAGCTTCTCTTCCCAATCTACGTCAAGGTTGAACAGCAGCTGTCGCCTCCACCGAAGGAAGCAGGAGGTAGAAAACAACCTCCTGTTGACTCAATAGGGGGGCGAAAAAACACACAAACAAACCCCAAAACCCAACAACTTTCAATTATCACCTTTGCTCACCACCCCCACTGGCACCAGCCGGCGCAGGAGTGCCTGCGTTAGCTTGTCTTGAGTTACAATTTCCTCGGGGCACAGACTACACCTATGTATGTGTTTGGGTAGTAGTGCTCAGACTGGTTGTGATGAATTCCCTCCCTGTCCTATCTGTAGCTAGAAGGGAGCGAAGTCACCAGGAAAATCTCCCGGTTTCCTTAGAAAGTCTCGTTCTGCCAGTTCCTGCCCTGCCGGGGAGCCGCCGACTGCCACCGCGGCGGTAGCTCGCAGGCAACGCTGCTTTTAATATATAGTGGTGCAGCCTCGTGCAGCGTTTGATTTTTGTCTTTAACCCAGAAATTAACCTTCTTGGCTTTTTTTTTTTATTATTTATTTTTGTTATTATTTATTTCATCTCTCATCGGCTGAGTCTCAGCGCTGCATTTCGGGACACGTGAAGCGTGAGGCTGCCGGCTAATTCACTGCTGGTGGCAAAGGCATCAGCATGTGTGGTGTTTGGAGGCATGAACTCCACAGGGTTTGATCTCGCTTTGTGCTAAGGGTTCACAACCAGTGGGAACAATGGGCTCTTGTTTAAGAAAAACACCTTTTAGTGTTTCCACGTGTCAGCAGAAAACTGAGAAAAAAAGAACCACTAAAACACCAACGTCTGTGTACGCACACGTCTGTGGATGGGAGAAATGGGAATTGAGGGGACTTCAGCCTGCTCCTGAGGTCTTTGACATGATTGCAATTATACCAAACCTTGAAATAATGTGACTTCTCTTTCCCACCTGAAAAAGGAACAAAATGAAACAAAGCCATCACTTAGTTTGTACGGGAAGTGATGTGGAAGGCTTGGCTTTCTAGCCACGCTTTGACATCTCCATTTCCAGGTGTGTGGTGTGAGAGCATGCTAGCTGAGGTCAGCCTGAGATATAAATTAAATAAAGAAGCGTTTAATTTGTGCTAGGCTGATCTTCCCCTGGAGAGACATCATGAATGGAACAGGAAGAGCTGTGCTATTTTAATAAAGAACTCAGAAATAAAATAAAAGCTAAAAGATATAAGAAAATAAGAGAAAATAAAAGAAAATAAGAGAAAATAAAGGAATAAAATATAATCTAGAAAAGAAAACAAACCCTCTTTTCACTGGAAGGAGGAAGGGAGGCAAATCTCCTGTGAACACCATCATTTCAAAGGGACCTGCCTTCTGCACAAGTGCATAATTTGCTTATTTTCAAAGAAAATTTTAGTGATGTTGAAGGCAAATGAATAACATTTCCCCAGCCTCAGAGGGCTTGTCTGAACAAGAAAAGTTGTTAATGTTTAATATGAGGTGAACTTTTAATCCATTTCATTAAACTGTGTAGATAGTCTTAGGTCAGTTTTACAGGATTAGTCCTGTTTACCTCAAGTCAAGTAAGCACAAGTATAACTTCTACTGATATAAGTCTTGCTTAAAGGAAGAGTAGCTACCAAGGCTTAGGGAAGGGAAAAGCTTTTCTTTAAAACAAAATATGGGATTTGCTTTGATTGTTTTTTTCTTGACAAAGTATGTCCATGGGAAGACAATGAGAACTAGAAAAAAAATTATATGAAGGTTTTGCTTGTAAATATTGAGGCGATGCAGCTGAAAAAACATTACTTAATTCAAGAGAGGTATTTTTGTTTTTCAGCAGAGCCAGCCTAAGTGTCCTCTTGACTGGATGTGGTGTGAGCCTGGGCCAGTTAGGCATGGCACTTCCAACTCACCAGTTCCTGAGAGTCTCCAACACCGACCATAAACAAATAGGTCACTGCTGAGGCCAGCAGGATGCTCCAGCCCTCACTCAGCCATCATCCAGCAGCTCTTAGCCTTTTAGCCTATGGCTGAGGCACTCTAAGTCCTTCAGGAAGACAGCCAGGCTTGATGTAAAGGTACCGAATTATATTGACCCCAACCCTTGGCCAGCTGTCCCACTGGCTCATTGGCCTCACTGTTAAAAACATGTTGTTAATACTTTCCTTGTTTTTCATTGCTAACTGCTTCTGTGCTCCCACACCCCATAACCCTTTGCCTTTTTTTAACAAAATATTTTTTTTTCTTATTAAATTGTACCATTTTCCCATAGCTGAATCCCCAGGTTAGCTTTTCCTGGGGTTTCCTCATAAATAATGCTTCTACATTTAAAGCTTGCTCAGTTTTTGCTCCCCCTATGAGAACATAAGAAATGCTGCAAGCCAACACAAAATCAGCAGGGAAGGGACTAGCTGGGGACCAATTTTTCTTTGTACAAACAATTAGATAGGAGCACCTTCTGCTTGTAGGTCAGATTTAATCTGATGCTCTCCAAGAGGAGAGATTCCTTATCAGGTCTTAACCCCTCCACCTTCCAGGCCCTGGGAGAATAGCAGCTTGATAGCATTTGCCCTCCTTCATGCCTTCTTCAGTCAGGCATCTAATCTGCTAGACCTCAGGGTACTTCTGAAAAACAGAAAACCCTCTCTCATGGGGTTGTCCGTAGCTGCAGAGGGGGCCTCTTTTCAAAATGAACCTTAATGACTTCTGTGCCAACCCCCTTCTCCAAGCAACACAGATGGGTGGGCAGCATTTCTAAGCTTGGGGGATGTCACTTTATACTTGATACAGATCAGGTGTGATGCTGTCAGGCAAGTGAACTGGGCCACCATGAGCTAGGATACATATGGCAAAAGGCTTAGAGGTCTGGCGATGATTCCTTCGGGTTGCCATGAAGCTGGAGGGTTAAGAAGTCTTGGAAAGATGATTTTTTCTTAGGGATTGACATATACCTTAAAATTTACCCAGCACAACTCTCTATAATAATTTCAGCTTTCCAAAGGAGCTACAAAGGAACTGGAAGTTGCCTCTGTGCCAGATTCTTGCACTTCAGCTGACACACTAGCAGAGCCAGAGCAAAGCCGAATGCAGATTTGACCTCGCTGAAAGCAAAGAGCAGCACACGGGGTTGATAATGGGTAACTGCACAGACAGCAGAGAACGTGAGCTGAACAAAAGCCTGCAGAAGGCTTTCCACCCACTGTATACTACTAGGCCCGAGGGGTAAGGGGAGGGATGCTACCCAGAGCTTTACATCTTCAGCCTCATTTATTTAAGACAAAGTATTCAAATAACTGTGTGCCTGCTCCTTGTCTGAACTGGCACTGAAAATAGGAAGGCAACTGCCTTTCTAAGCTCTTGCAGGAAGATCTGAATAAATAAGGCAAGCTTACTGGAGACATTAAGCCATGCATGTCTCATCTTGCAATGAAGGGAGCAGTTCCCTGTGGAAGCAGGGCAGGCTAGGCACCGAGCAGGTGGATTAACTGTTTGGAGGAAAGGGCATGGAAAGCAGCTTTCTTGCAGAGCAGGTCTCCATACAAATAAGTACGAGGCAGCATGGATTAGTGCTTAAGCTAATGAACCACCCGCCAGACCTCTCTGGGAGAAGATATTAGCACATAGCGGTACAGCCTTCGACAGGCTGGCACCTCTGCAAGCAGCCAGAGGTTTCCACAGAGAACAGGCTGCCTGTAGCCAACCTCCCAAAATACACATTGTGCTTTAATGGAAAGCTAACACAAACATTTCCAGCGCAGGACCTGTAATGAGCTTCTAGTTTGCCTCAGGATGTTTTCTCCCAATTTGGTTATATTTATGAGCAGCTATTTTTGCTTAAGTACAGAAGGGGGGGGCGGGAATTGCATGGATTGAGCTCTACTTGCCCCTACACCCACCGCTGAGGTGGGGAAGGTGAGATCTCTTGGGGTGGTTGATGTCCATACATCAGCTGCTGTGAAATCAAAAACGTAAAGCATCAGCTTTGTTTTTTATTATGGGCTAAAATCTATACATTTTTGCTGATAAAAGCCAGGCAATGAAGGGGTTTATTAAACAGATAATGACCTCAAGAACACAGAGAAGCAAAAGCAGGTGTGTGGTGCCAAGGTGGACAGGAGTGGGGTGAGGTTGGGACTAGGAGATGAGTTTGACTGTAAAGAAGTCACCCTTTTCTGCCCATGGAAAGCCTCTCATGGTTGGGTTTAGGTGCTCCAGGAAACGAGAGCAGGTGGCAGGAGTCAGAAGGGAAGTGGATCTATCCTCAGTGAAGGAAAAGTGTGGTGAGCAGCTCTCCTGTTCACCAAGGCAGCAGCATTTGCTTACCAACCTGTGAGATACTGCCTGAAGCCTTGCTCCTGAGCTCAGTAAAACTTGAACCTCCTGGCATAGCTGCTGGGTTTCTTTTCAGAGGAACCTTACCTGCCTCCTTCCCCTCCGGGCTGTGGAGGCATCTTGAGCTAATCGCTCCTAAGGGCTTAGCGGATGCTCCACATGATGCAGCCATTCCTTCGCTAAAGCCTCCGGGGAAGGTGGGATTTGTCACAACGACCCATTTCCCCTCCCTACAGCAATGCAGCGAGCTAAAGTGGGAGTTAATGTGCCAACAATAAAGAAGTGATGGGGATTAAAACGACTCCAGCAATATAAGTCACCCAGCTCTGGTTTCCTGCACAGTTTGCTGGGCAGCACCTGCCAAGCACCTAAAGGTCTCTGGGAACCTCGGTGTTACTCTGTGAGGTTATTCTGGTGCTCTGCTCCTGCAGATTTTCATAGGAGCTGGTGCTAACTGGAAGCAAGGTGTCTGAATAACAGACACCAAGTCTTGAGAGCTGCACCCATGGTCTGCTGCTGAGCCAGAAATAGCACAAGTCATATAATGCTTAATATCTGCATAAGCCTCTCACAATTAGACAACAGTCAGGCAAAACCTCTTTTTGCCTTCTGCAAATAACTCAGGCTAAAGTCAAAGTGCCAGCAGAGAGAGCATGTTCTTACAGCAGCGGGATTTCCAGGAATGCTGCTTTCCTGACCCAAAAATCCCCGTTGTCCAAATACACTGGGCATTTGAGCAAAGAGGGGCTAAGCTGAAGCGAGAGCGAGCTGCCGGGGCTCGGCAGCACATGTTTCACATTAAGAAGCTGTTTGAGGGGCCTATGTGGCTTAGTGGATAAATCATCAGGTCTGTCCCCTTGCAGCTCACAGGTCCAGAATAGCCTGTGGTCCTAAAGGAAAAAAAAACCTCAGCTGAAGCTCAATAGTTTCCATCACAGACGTTGTGCTTTGGTGTGAAACGGCCAGTGCGTTGGCCAGGGCTGGACCCGTGGGAAACCCCAACCCCACCTTATGTGGAAGCTTGGGAGCAGTTGTAGCGCATGATTGTCCCAGTCCTGCCATGCACAGCCCATCCACGGGTCTCCTCCTCTATCCGCAGCCTCAGGAGCAAGTCCTTTCTATTGCTGAAACATGGGAAAAGCGATAAAAACAGTGATGAAACACAAGCCCGAGGATCCAGCACACGAATAGAAAAGGAAGGAGAGATAAATACTATGATAGTCTTTAAATATCCGTGGAGGAAACCAGCCAGGAGCCAGTTTGGCTACAGGGGGATGGGCTGGAAGCTAATGACAGACAATCCCAACACTACCAAGTGGGTAAGTGGATTTCTAACCACCATTTTCACAAAAAAAAGAAGCTGAATGTCACATCCTAGTGATCGGGTTCATTTTCCTGGGAGGGAAAGGATGGCTACAAGCCTTTAATAGCTCCCATTCAGGCAGTTCTGCTAATAAGGAGCAGGGAAGAAGCCAGGCCTGATGTGTGAGATGCCAAAGACTTGAACACGGTAAACAAGGGTAGGGGAATATTTGTTTTGACAGCATGCTCAGAACACAGGAAACATCAAGCAATAAGAGAGACTCTGCACAGGAGTTCCCAGTCCTATATTTAAAAGCAAATCAAACTAAGGGAGGACCCTGCAAATTATAGACATCCACAAATAACCCTAGACCTTTTGTCTCAGCTGTGGGAAGATCCTGAGAGCACCTGATAACAGAGGCTGCCTTGCACAACGCTGGGAAACAGGGGACCCGGTGGTGTGTCCACTCTGCCCAGGATCTTGGCTCTGACTCTGACTACAGGGGAAGGCGGAGAGAGCCCCGGAGAAGGTAATTATGGAATAACCTGTTGATGGAGGAAGTGGCTTCTCAACCTCTCTTTACTTAGGGCTTGAGTTCTGCTCAAAAGCAGGAAGATTTACAGCCCTCCCCATGGCTGTGTTGTTTTCTCCTTCTGGCCAGATAAGTTTAATAAATGAGAGGCAGGGAAAAAACTGCTGAAAAGCAAAACCCCTACAGCGATGCTGTGTCACATCGTTAAATAAGGGGACTTCTTACTTAAGAGGCATTGTTTCACCCATAATTACAGCTAAACTCCCAGTTGGAAAATGGCTTTCAGTCTATAGGGGCTTCTCCTGTAATTTTAACAGGATGTAGCATTTGAATCCTCACCCTCTATTTTCGAGGGCAGTGTAAAAAGTGATTATATAATATAAGAGAAGGCTGGAAGGGGCTCTTTGTTGCTGTGTGACTTGGCTATACACAGAGGTTCTTTCTGAAATTAAATACCCTCTGTAAATGTCAAATAGTGTTTGGCTCTCATTCCTGAGCTCTGCACACAATTCATTGTAGCAAAACATAGGCTGAAAACTAACCTGACTCGTATGACAGAATGAATATCAACTGGGAATTTCCAAATCCCAGCATCACCAGGGCAGCTGAAGCTCAGAGGATTATCAAAGGCAACGATATCGTAGTGTCTTGAAAGATGGGTTAACCACGCTTGCAATATTTACTGTCCCCCAAGACAGGATTGGGTATACTGACAATGCGACAGCATGTTTAAACATGTTGCCTCATCACCATTTCATCTAAGCCAATTATGAATCTATAAACCAGCTCTGACATCACCAGGCAGCTTCTTTGGTGATAATAATAATTACATTCCTTGCATTTACATTGCCTTTTTCATTTGTAGATCACAGGAGACTTCATCAAAGAAGGCAGCAATCATCACTTCCCATTATTACCAGGAGAGAAAATGAGGTGCAGGGAAGGTAAACACCTTATTTGTCCCAAACTAGGAGTCAAGTGAGGGGGGCAGTGGCAGGAATTAGGAGCCCCATGGGACCTTATTCAAAGGAGGGGCTAGGGCTATTGAACTACTCTCCCAAAGGGATTAGCATGAGATTACCCAAAACCAAACGGTGAGGAGACAATTGGGATCCTTTGGATGAACTACTTCTGCTTTTTTTTTTCTTTATCTTTTCCTTTGTTTTCTTCAAAAAGAAACATTTCATGAGACCCATCTTTTTCCAACAGAGCTCTCCCAAAGAAGGGATTCTTGACATCATAAGGTACTTTGTGGTCCAAAAATGTGTATATTTAGCCATAAAGGCCCTCAATGGAGATGTGGGAACCCTAGATCTGTGTCAAACCTCATGACCAAATCCTCCCATCCCCGATGAGATTCTGGTTGTGGTCTTACCAGTGTGATGCAGCTGGTCTGGACTTCTCCCAGCCAAAACACATAGCATCTAGCCACCCTGCATGCCAGCAGGCTCCTGCTTTAACTATTTCTCCAAAAAGTATTTAAAATGCTTAAATCCATCAGCTCTGGCTTGTGGCCCGTTGTGGGACAAGACACGAGCTGTCTTCCTATCCGAAAGCTTTGAAAGGTGTTGGTTTCACATCCACTTCCCAGCAAGCAGGGCTAAGTTTTGATGCCTCAGCAAATTTTTCTACCTGTCTTCACATGGGAAATTTCCTGCCCATATTTAAGCCTTGTGCAGCCTCCTTCTGCTGTGACTCCTGACAAGAGAGTTGCAGAAAATGAGACCACGAGCTGGAGTGGTTTATAATTCATAAAGTCTTTTCTGTTTTACATTCAGCAGTGCTTTGGGCTTTTGCCTGTAGTTGTGCAAAGTTTCATCAAAAATAACCCATCGAGAGTTATTTCAGTTTTTGATTCAGATTTTGGTGTCAGCAAGGAACTGAAATCTCAAAGATGGAAAGAAGTTGTTTCTCATAATTTGCAAGCCTACACTTCATTTAGTGGTTGTGTGAATCAACTCCATGAAAGTTTTTATTGTTATTATTTATTTATTGTCCTGGCCTCCTTCACTAGAGCAGACGTTTTCCCTAAAAATTTAGGACTTTGCAAATTAGGGATAAAAGAAAGACTGGCATCCCAGCTTCTTCTAAATAAGAAGGTGCACTTTGCAACTCTAATTGTTTTAGGCTGGTTTCTATTAATTCCGTTTTGCATTTGAGATGAGGCAGGTTCACAACAAAAGCCCAATTACCGTCTCTGTTGAGCTCTGTGCTTTGCACTGGTTTGACTTTCCTTCCCCCCCCCAAAACAGCTGGCCTACAGCAAGGCGTACGGTTGCAGATTCACAAATTCAAAACAAAATCACGAACTGGAGGCTAAAACCCCTCATGTCCTGCAGAAGCAACAGAGCATTTTATGGTGAAGCATAACAGCAATTATTTGGGGGGCCGGGGCTGGGCTTACTGGCAGCTCCAAGGGCAGATTTGTGTCTCCATCCGAGTCTTGTGCAAGACTTGCCAAGTTTCACGTCCCCAGCAAACCAGAAATGTATATTATTTTCTGCTTTACACAGCTCCCAAGGGCAGAGAAAGGAATCAAATCCCATCCCGAGTGGGGCCACTTGCCCTTGGTGAAGGAGGATCCGGCATGGAGGTGCTAATGTGCCTAATAAAACCATCCCGGCAGGAAAGTACCAGGAGTCTCTTTTCCGATGGAGACCATCTAAATACCAATCCTCCATGACAGCACATTAGGCTATAAAAGCTACCAAAGAAAAGGATCTTTGCATTGCCTGCACTTCTCAAATGCATATCCTCCATGACCAACACTGTGGGTAGCTCAGGAGATGGAGTGGGAGCACCAGCAGCTGCCTGGGGAGCCAGTGCTTGAGCAGGAGGAGCGCACACTGTCATGCAAAGCAACCACCAAGTGCTTTAGGATCTGATATGGAGATGGAAAATGGAAAAGGAGCAAGATTTCCTTGGGAGATAGGGCCAGCAGAGCTGGGAGTCAAGGCTTTTTGACCGGGCAGGTGATTGCCATCCCCAGAGGATGCTGCAAGAGCAAGCCCCCGATAGCCACCTGCTGTCGAGTGGCACCGCAAACCCTCCTCTGCTTCCAAGGAGATAAAACCAGTCTGTGGACTTCATATGTTAAAGCTGATTTAGATACAGCTGGTGTGCTGGGAGCTGAAGGTAATTTATTTCTCTTGGCTGATGACCCGCTCCCTTCGAGGGCTGCGTTTTCCAAGCACTCTCTGCTTGGCCGCAACATTTGTACCTCTGACAATTATTGTTATTTTAATATTAGGCTAAGTGCTAATGTATTAGGCTTATATATTAATCTGGTAGCCTGTAGACTCTTTAGGCAGTCTGTTTTGGTGACACACGAAGGAGATTTTATAGATATGCTGTTCAAACCCTGCTCAACCCTAGCCTGGCATTTAGCTGTGGCTTGCAGAACATAATGGCTGAATGGATTTAGCCCGTGCCCACAATAACTCTCTTTGACTGCAAAAGAAGTTCCAATAAACATGTCATTCAAATAAGAATGTATTCCAGTAAAAATTAGTGAGCTGATGCTATGAATAACCTGCAGAGCTATAGTGTAGTTTCAATTGCTCTCCCATCAGACGGGACCGAGATGATTAACACCAGATCAGCCATGATATTTATATTGCTCGGATCATGGTGTGTCATAAGCAAATGCAAAATTGCATACTGTATTGTAACAGCAGGGATGGGAAGAGCCACGTAATGAGCTGGTTTTATAGTGAGAAACAAATGGGATTGTAACACAAGCCTGGAAACAAGGGAGTGCTTCCAAGTGGGGCGAGGGAACAGGACAGCAGCGTGTGAGAGCAGCACTGAGAATGACTCTTGAGTTAAATCATGTAATTTATATAAAGAGCCCTGTTGGGTTGTTTTGTTGGTTTTTTTTTTCTTGCAACAGCTTAGTATGATATAGCATGAGTTTGAAAAAATGCTGTGAACAACATATCCCCAGACCTGGCCAGCTTGGGAATACATTAAATAAAGTTTATTGTCATAGAATCATAGAATACTAGGTTGGAAGGGACCTCAAGGATCATCTGGACCAACCTTTCCTGGCAAAAATTATTTTTACTTTTGTCTGTTTCTGCTAAAATTAACCACTGCAAGTTTTGCTATTATCCTCTCTACTTTATTAATAACAGGATTCCCTCCTGTGAATCTGCCCTTCTAACGCCGAGGTCCCTCCCCGACCTGCGGCCCCTCTCCACCGAGTGCTATTTTGTAAGATCTCTTGTCACCAGGGCTCTGCGAAGACTTAGGCGTGTAATGGGAAACATGTGTCTTTCCCTGGCGCTTGCAATCTTACCCCGAGGAGCTCCGGCGAGGGCTGAAATGGGAGTGCTCTCAGCAGAGACAGGGAGCTGATGGGGAAAAGCTCAGAGCCAGAGACGGCAACTTGGGTGTTTTTTTGTTTGCTCTCCAAAGCGCAAGATCTCGCACAGCAACGACAGCACCAAATGGCTCTTTCTGCTGGGGAGGTGGGGGGATGGCGGGCAACAGTGCTCATGACAAGCAGCGTGGACAAAAGGGAGCAAGGGATGGGGCAGGGGGCTTTTTAGAAGATGGCAAAAAACAAAGCGATGGGAAAACAACCCCCAGATTGGAGCCTCGGCTCGCCACAGTGTTGCACATTGTTCTGAGCAAGAGGAAGATGCTGGAGGAGATGCAGAGAAGTTGGGGAATCATTGGGGTTTTCTGCAAGCACAATATATGCTATATATGGGGTAACAGGCCACACTGCTCGTTGTTATTCCTTCTGGATGTTTTGATCTGTAGTCCTCTGGACAAAGGAGATCCTGTAAAGGAATCAGTGCACAAGGACACCAGGCCCAGAGTATGGGTGAGGTTTACTCCAGTGATAAAAAACCTGCTTATCACCTTGATCACCTCCTTCCATTTGGGTGGTCAGAGCTTCTCGAGCTGCTGACCAGCCAGAGCAGTGAAGACTCAGACTCAATTGCTGCGTCTAAAAATCTCTGACTTGGCCTCATCTGGGATTAAAC
This sequence comes from Chloroceryle amazona, assembly GCA_027560015.1. Taxonomy (NCBI): domain Eukaryota; kingdom Metazoa; phylum Chordata; class Aves; order Coraciiformes; family Cerylidae; genus Chloroceryle; species Chloroceryle amazona. The sequence goes on from JANHFX010025529.1 coordinate 11,525, forward strand.
GCTGGAATAACAAAGCACACAGGATCTGGCCAGTATCTGACAGCCAGTGCTTCTGGGTTTCTAACAGCCAACTTCATTCTGAGAAAAAAAAAAAAAAAAATAAAAAACTCAGGCTAAGGCTGAGACACGTTGTTGTTTTCTTGCGAGTTCACTTGCAAAGGTCACCGCTCCTCTCCCCCCACCCCAGTGTCTCTCCTTCTCTCTCTGCAACTCTTTTGTTTGTGCAAGACTTCAGGAATTAAAACCTCATTTCAAGGGTTATGAGTAGACCACAGCAGCGATACATTGCACTGATTATCAGCAGCAGGCGAGCTTTTCCCCGTCAGCTCTTTAGCTGCACTAGTGTGCAAGATCTATATGGCTTACACTGATTTTTTCTGCCTGTAAATTTTTCTTCTGTAGCTAACAAGGGCTCCATTGCATTAGCAGAACAGCCGTACCATGATAAATTACACGGGATTATATTGTTACAGGGAATTGCCATCACCTCAGCAGTAATGGAAAGAAAAGGGAAAAAAAAAAAAAAAGATAAATAGATAAATAACTGCAAGAGAGCTGGGAATGCAGTGAGAAAAGAAATGACCCTGGTAGGGAAGCAGATAGATGTCTTCCTCAGGTGAAAAGATTCCTTTATGGAGACAGCCCTCTGGGAAATCTTTGTATGAAAGAGCCAAGCTATAGGAAAGCCGTTGTCTTTGTGGAAAAGGTGTGGGTTTAGGGGCTCCTAGAGGTTTTCAGTTTTCTAGATCTGGAGTTCATTTGTCAGTGTAGTGATGGGAACACCATTTTCAGAAGTGTGCAGCAATTTTCAGCATCCTGCTTTCTGGGTGCATAGATGGAGAAGCCTTGGAAGGTGTCAGATTTACCAGGAGCAGCTGGTACCCCCCTGGGAAGATCAGGCTTCTTGCAGCAGGACTCCTGAAAACTAAGGGAGCCCCAGATCACTGGGTGATTTTGCAAACAGGAACATCATTGATTAAAGACCTGTCAGGTATGTTATCTTTCCTGACCTCTTGCATAACAGAAGCTAGATAATTAAATTTTATAGTCTTTGTATCAAGCGTGTAATTCCCTGATTGTGTTAAGAGTATGTCTTTCAGAAAAAGCCCCAACCAAAATGCCCCAAGAAGCATCTTGCCACCCTGAGCAGTATTTAAAATCACCCATCACAAAGGGTCATGACTAGAAATGGTTTAACGTTTCCACCTCCCATTCAGCCTGATCTTATCTGGGTTGAGCTTCCAGTGCTGGCATCATTTCTGCTGGCTCAGTGAAAGACTGATTTGCCATCAGCAACTCTTTCCCTGCTGTGGGGACCACCCAGCTATGATAGAGCCACCTCTTGCCCTCCTCCCTGAGGAGCTAAATGGCTTGAACTTCTGAGATGCTCACTGAAGGGCCAGGTTTGCAAATGCCAGTTTTCAGGTGTGCTTTCCTAAATGCTCAGTAATTCACCACCTTCTCTCCAAAGTCCAATCTCCACACCAAGCCCAAGCCAGGCAGGTTCCCAGCAGTGCTACACACAGTGGAAGCGACACTCACCCACTTCTAACACCAACCTCTGCCCCTCTTTTATTTCTCTATATCATTATGTTGATGTAATAAATATGCAGAGGAGCTCCAGGCACTGGCTGTTGCCTTTGTTTGAAACGTTCTACCACGGTCTCCCAACTGGACATTATCATATGATTATATACATGCCAGAGAAATAGCTGCCGATGTCAGTGCTGCTTTTATGCTGCATTTCTGCCTCCTCATCTTCCCTTTTGCATTTCCCATCCCACATTCACACGCTCCCATTACATGGCTAGCCTGTATTTTACTCCCTCTGTTCTCGCTGCAGCTCTTCTCGGTAAGGGAAGTCTTGATTATATGTTATGGCCAAATGACTTAAATCATAAAAAAAAGAAAAAAAAAAGAACACAGAAGAGCGTTGTCTTGAGGTCAAAATGAAGTCAGAGCCCTTTGGTCAGGAGGCAGGTCCTTGATGAGCTCCAGCGGGCAGCTCCTGTTGTTCTGCCAAGCCTCTGCACGCCCGTGAGGACTGAACCTTCATCTGGGGAAACTCCCCCCCCGGGCCCCGAGCCAGCCCAAGGTGAACTGGGTGGAGGACAAAAATCTTACACACAGGCTGCAAACTTCAGGCACTGGGAAGATTCCTGCCTATTTCCAGCAGTGGGAAAATGTCTGAGTGGGGAAGTCATATTTACATAAGTCAAGGAAAACAGCGTTTCCTTCTTCGGCAGGAAACAGAAGTTATTCTCAGAGCTTCAGAAAAAGAGAGAAATTAAATAAAGCGCTAGCAGAATAAACTTGTTTTATTCCTGTGGTTTTACAATCTCTGAGTCAAAATAAACACATTTTCAATCTCAGGAGAATTATTAGGGTAATAATGTTGTGGGGGTAGGGGAGGGGGGAGGAATTTATTTACAGGCTCCGATGGAATCGTTCAATGAAATGTGAACTGTAACAACAGATTCAGGGCAAGAAATTTCACATTTATGCAGCTGTCTGGTTTGGTCCTTCTGTTACTGGGCATTCTGATGCAGTAGTGCAAAATTGGGCAAACCTTTGGGTGCTGCCAGAGGGAGTTTTGGCTGAGAGAAGGGCAATGATCAATATTCAAAAACTCAATTTCTTTCATTTAGGAGTTTTAATAGATGGTCTTGCCCCTACTTAGCCTTGGGTGGACTCTCGGAGCTCCTTGGTGAGAGCTCCCATCCCAAACATAATATAGTGTAAATTTACATTTCCCTCTGATAGCCAAAGATTAAATGCAAAAGAGAATTCTGAATCCTCATAGCTTGATGTGCTCAAGACCTCAGCTATTTAAAAATATCCCAATTTGGCATTGGTTTTCCTCACGACAAGAGGCCAACAGCCTACACCTAATTATGGTCCTTCACCCTCCCTTCTGACCTGAGTAGCTGTGTTTACCCTCAACATCACCCGGACATCCCTATGGGCAGCACCTTATTTTAGCTCCCTGCCCACCTCTTCCAATTTATGCCTTTCCTGTGAAAATCAACAGTATTGCAACCGTCATTCTTTTTGGGTTGAATTCCTCTCTACTGCCATGTACATCTCCATACCTAAACCAGGCAGTGTAAATGACTGGAATCATTAGGTGTTTATCTATGTCATATATCCTAGAGCCTATCCCAGGCTTACGGAGGAACAGCACCTTTAAAGTCCTCATATATATAAATATACATCCAATAGCATCCAATAGCATCCGATTGCATCCAATTGCATCCAGTGGCATCTATAGCAGATAAATACCTAACACTTCCACTGATTTACCCTGCATTGTTTAGCCATATAAACACATATATATTTACCAGAGGCATCACATAGTTCTTGGGAGCTGTGTCTACAGCCAGCAAGAGCTGCAGGTACAAGGGCAACCAAATGTAATTACAAGAAATAACTACAGGCAGTAGTTACAAGGGTTAAGTACATGAGGTAGTTACAAGAAAGAGCTACAAGAGGTAGTTAGTTACAAGGGAAACTACAAGAAGTAGTGACAAGGTTAATTCCCAGAGGTAGGTAGGAGGCTCTTGGCACTGGGAGTGAGAAGGATGTAGGAAGAGGGGTGGGTGTGTGGATGGCAGGAGGGGAACGATGCAAGTCAAGAAGCTCTTTGCAAAGCTCTCGCCTTTCACTGGGCTCCTGGGAGACAAAAGCAGATAGCAGCTAAGTGAGAAAATCTTGAATTGCTCACTCCTTTCAAACCCAAATTGGGCCAGTGGAGCAGTTTGCCCTGCACACAGCAATTCCTAGGCTTAGGCTGCTCTTTAAAGGGTAGAGGTTAAACTCAGAGGCAAGCCTGTAATTTTTATAAACAAGGCTCATATTTCCCTTCTGGAAATATATATATGGAAACCCACGTACGCATGAAGTCTAAGACATGCACGAGAAGACCACTGAAGCCTCCTTATCTTTTGTTCTGCTTTCCTGGTGCTTTTTTAATCCTCCTACCGGTACTGCCTTGGGATTGACTCCCTTTTCCAGGACAAGCTTTTCACAGGCTGAAGGGCTCTTTGTTCTCTTCCCGCCGCCCCTCGACGCTGTTTGTTGTGCTGTCCCTGGGGTGTGATTCTGCTCTTCCAGGGGGCCAGCGGCTGAGAGGAAAAGGCAGAGGATGTGAACTCCCATGGTTGAACACAAAGAAAAAGAGAAGGAGGACCTGTTTACTCTTCTGCTAAATGCTCCCCAGCAGACAGAGAGCTTGCCATGCATTCAAGAGTAAAAACAGTCAAAAAAGGGGGTAGGGGAGAGGGGGATGTAAGATGTAAGCTCTTGGGGTGCCCTGGTGCTGGGTGTCTCCCCAAGGAGCAGCAGGCTTTGCAGACCTTGCGCCGCTATCGCCAGCACCGAGCGCAGGTGAATTCTTCAGACTTGCATGGGAGTCACTTACGGGACTTCCAGATATAAAACCTACTGGCTCCAGCAAAGCTTTGCATACCATGGCAAAGAATGTAAATACATTAGTGCCTCTGGTGCTTGGGAGACAGCCACGGCCATTCCCAAGCACGTAGGGCTGGAAGGGACCACCTGCATCACAGGGCTCAGTCACCAGCTCCTCACAAACACCTTCCCCAAGCTGGTCAAGCAGCGGCTACTCAGTTATTTCCTGGTTAGTCTTGCAGCTGCTACTCCTCACTTATTAAAAGTTTGGCATAAATATTGGACTAATTCAGTTTGCCTCAACTTTTTTTTTTCAACTAAAGCTAAGATGCATATTCATTTGTTGCACCATTTTCCCCAAATGTTATTTGGATTTTCTTTTTGCTTGCACTCTTGAGAACATATACATACAGAGGTTTTAGTGTTTGGCTGTCCAGAATGGGGAGGAAAGTCAGCAATCATTTCACAGCCCTTGTCTCCATGCCTTACAGCCCTGGTGGTCCACAGCTGAGGCTTGGGGACTTCTAGGTTCATGGTTAGTTTGACCAGCCAAGAGCTTTTGCCTTTTGCACTCACCTCAGCAGGTTGCCATGAATGATTGAATCGTTAAAGTGAATAATCTGTTGTGATACAAGATCAGCTTAAAAGTCCTCTTCGTCTTCACCATGGTGTTGCCTACACCACCCCCCTTGCCCAAATTACACAGTCAAGATGTGAGCTTGATCTTGAAGATGATCTGTGCTACAAACAACATTTTTAGGGGGAGAAAGAGAAAATTCATTTCCATGAGGATACTTTCTCCACAGCCCTGGATGAGTTGTGAGGAACAGGCGAGCCCTAGGCATGGGAGAGGGTAGGAAGGAGTTTCTTATTTTGTTGCATTTTGCCAGAGCCACCATGAAACTACACTCAGTGATGGCCTCAAAATAAGTATTTAAAAGACACATTGTGAGGCTAAAGTAGCTGTAGGATTGAGCTCAAAGGGCTCTCCAGTGTGGCAGCCCTTTCCCAGTGACAGTCCCAGGGTAACACATTATGGGACCTGGGTGTCACCATGACTCAATGAAACTGGAACAAGTTAACTTACATTTATTGTGGATTAAGGTGAGCACACAGACAATTACTGCAGAGCAGCCACCACTTGAGCAGTTAGTGCTGTCCCTGCCTGGTGGGAACCTGCTGGAGAAGCCATACCCACAGAGAGGGTGGACAGTGGTTATCTCAAGGTCACATGTGCAGGAAGCAGCCAGGACGACATGAATATTGTGTGAGTGGGAGCTCCTGGCGGGCTATCAGAGCTTCCCAGGTCAGGCAGGACATGCAGGGAGTCACTCGGCCCCAGAATGAAGCAGGAAGAAATGAAGGTGGCGCCAGAAATCCTGATGAGAAGGTTCAAAGTCTGGCCAGACCACCCAACCCTTGTCAAAAGAGGGAGAGCTGGGCTGCAGCAATGCCCATCTGGAGCTCACCCTCGCACAAATCTTGAAACCTCCCTCTTTCCCCTTAACACTACACACAGGCTCACCCCACCTACCCCTCCGTGCCTTCTATACCTTCAGCTGAAAGAGCCCAACTAGTGGTCTACAGGTGGGTTGGTTTTTTTTAACAATATTTTGCAGGGGTGTCCCTGCCTTGTAGAACTTGCCCTGCCCAGGCTGAAATGACAAAAGCCTTTTTCCTTTCCATTTATGTACTTCTTCATCCGAGAGCATCCCAGTCCATGGAGGAACTCGCAAGCGAATAACGACAGCAACTGTAATAAAATCACCACCAGCATCTGGATCTTCTTGAGCGTGAAAACAAATGATGATGTGGCTGCACAGCCATAAAATCAACAGCAGCTTTCCAACAAAAGCCAGAGGACCATGACTTTGCTGGTACCCCAGCCATCAGTAACATCCTTAAGGGTTAAAGTAGCAAGCTGACAAGAGCCTTAATCTTTTTACAGCACACAGACATGTAACATACAATACAGGACAATTTGTTCTATTGATGTCTAAAAATGCTTAATGGAGAAACAGGCTGTTAAAATACAGGATACTTTATAGGTTAGCTCTTCTCCATACTTCATCCTCAGGTATTTGCCAAGTTAGCAGAGCATCAGACTTCAAGTCACATTTAGGCTTCTTTGGAGAAGTTTTTCCACTAAAAGCTTAGCTAAAAGATGTACACATTAATGAAAAGGAGTCATTCATTCTTGTCACACACTTTGTCCTCAGAACAGTTGCAAATCCTGCATCTCTTTTTTTTTTCTGATCGAGGGGAAATAAAACAGCTTTTATATAGTTACACAATTGTCCACAGTCTTTCCCAAGAATGGAAAAATGCTCTAAAAATGGAAAGCAGGTGGGCTTTCTCCACATCAAGTTTCTTCTTTTGCACACGAACAAATAGGCTACATCCATCTTTTCTGCTTCAGAACAGCACCATAATCGGTGTCTCTTCTAAAAGTCTCCTGTGAGCTGTAGATCTGTTGGAAGGGGGTTTCGGTGCCTGTACTGGCTCTATGTGTCTATGGTTCCTTCTAACCAGCCTGACAAAACATTCCTACTTTTGTCCTGTATCACAGCAACCTTGGCATTCCACCTTTCCTTTCCATTGCTGCTAACTTGGGAAGTTCTGCAGATTTCTTTGGTGTTGCTGATGGCTTGGGAGCATCAAAGCTGAGGAGGAAAACAGGACATCCTCAGACATGTTAGTGGGGAGGGGGAAGAGAAGTGGGGTTTGTTGTTTGCTTAAAAGAGACACCTGAGAAGTGCAGAATGTAAAAGGAGAAGAGAAATGCTCAATAAAACAATCGCTGCCACAGAGCTCTGGTTCTGAAGCTCCCTGGGATTTCAGTGAGGGTTTGCTTCATTACCTCTAAATGTCTTCATTAGCTCAGAAGCCTCCCCAGTGGGAATACAGTTGGCAAAAAATGGACCTCTCTGGCATGTACTCTTTCTTACATCCAGGTGGATACTAGCCAAGCACACAGTCACACCATTATTTCAGATATGGGTTATCAGCAATGCACACAACAGTGCAGGGTTAGAGAAGCAACTTTCAGAAGAAATGTTGCTGATAAACCTGGAAATACTCTGGGACCTCCCGTGGCCCAGGAACAGCCAGGAATAGTGAAGCGAGTGCCAAAGCAAAACCCTTGACCTGAACAACCGCAAATTTCAGAGACAGTTAAAACAAAGTCTCAGACTGAACTCCAAGGCATGAGAACAGGATAGAAAATTAGGCTGATATTAATGAGGCACCAAATGGGTCTGAGTTTAGTTTGAGGTCAAATCTGGGGACCTTTCTAGCTTGTCATTTTTTTCAAGTGCTCTGACTCAGTGAGAGGTACTCGGTGGACACCTTCAGCTTGTTCTCCACTTGGCAGCGTAGCATCCTTCCCAGATAAACCAGTCTGCACCACCCTCATTTACTGTGTCAGCTAATGGAGGGATAAAAGCAGATGGGACAGCTCCATTTTGCTGTTTTTCCTCCCACCTTTCCTCTTCACAGCCTGTCACCAATTCCCTCTCCTCACCCCCTCCTCCACCCCTATTAAAGCAAAACATCTGCTGCAGTTTGAAGATGCTTTGGGCTTTTGCGGGCTGTTACCAGCAAAGATAGCACTTGGCAGGGAGGGAAGCTGAGCGAGGGCCACAGCAGGTGAAGGGTTTGAATTCCCTGGTTACTGTAATCAGCTGCCACGACCACGGAGCCGTCCGCGGGAGGCAGCAGTAATGATTTCCAAACCCAAAAGAGAGCTCTGGCAGACTGGAGTGGGGCTTGGCCCCCATCCGTCAGAGCTCTGTAGAGCTCAGCTGGTGACTAGTCGCTGCGTCACTCCTTTCTGATTAAATTCCCATTAAGTTTAAAATAATAATACGTCCTTAGTGGAATAGGAAACTCTGCAAGAAGAAAGAAAAAATTAAAAAAAAAAAAGTCTTTGTGGGGTTTTTTTGGCCAGCAGTGAACTCCGGGCCAGCCCTGAAGCAGCATATGGGAAGAATGGCTCCAGGGCCATGCTTTCCTCCTGTTAAAGTGCAGGGCTTAGCCTTGCATTTTCTATGACCATAAAATCCAGATTCACTGGTGAACTAAGACCCTTTATACGATTATGACAGTGAAAAACGCTGGACAACGTACATAAGTTATTATGTGTGAGCTATAAGGTACAGAAGCACCCAAGTCTTTCAGCAGACAATTCCTCAAAGGGGGTTGATCAGAACAACCTGCACATTTCTGTCCAAGGTCTTTGGTCTGACGTTTAGTTCTCCCCGTTATCTGACCCTGGTTTTTCAGTCTCTGTTCTCTGCCCTGTGCGGGAGCCAAGCAGATGGAGCAGTAGGAGTCACCAGGTATTTTGGCATCCTCAGTCAGACCAGCTCCAAAGGAGACGTTAGAAACAGGTCCGTGGCACTGGAGTCCAGGCTGGGGAGGAATCACCACCTTTACCATGAAGAATTGCCTGTACACACAAGGCCCAGTAGTTACTACAGCAGCAATATTAATAATTATACTAATAATACATCACCTTGGCTTACGTTTCTTCTCCTTTAGCTTTTACAGTCCACTGATCATCGGGGAGGGGATACTAGTTTGTGTCTAGCCCAGAGATGAAATCTTACTTACTTTAGCACTGAAATGGAAGATAACACTAGAAACTTTCATTAGTGGATCGATCTAAAACTTTTGGCTAAATGTGAGATCAGTTTTTTACTTCATTTGGGGGGCAATATCATCTTTTTGGACAACCTTTTCCTTTCCTTCAAGATAATTTTCAACACCAAAGCACTATGAAAAACAGATCCAAAACACATAAACATTCAGAAAACAACAAAATGAACCACTACAACATTTCCATTTGCATTTAAGAAAACCTGATAGAAAAGTTGCACTGCACGGCTGCTTAAAATACAGAGGTCATACGAATAGCAACAAGATGCCCAGCTAATAACACCAGGCTACCTGATGCCTTGGTCCAAGGTATATAAACAGGTAGTGGAAGTGTGAAGACTCTGGCAAATGACCACTTTTGCTTGTGGTTGCTCATATGGCTTCCCTACTCAAAGCTAATTCACATCAAAGTCAGGTTACGTGGGAAAAGACTAAGAAAAAGCAAAAGAAGAGGCTGTAAATCATCTGGAGATCAGGTTGAATTCCTCAGGGTGACAAGACTGGGGTCAAAGTTGGGAATGCAACATGTGATGGCCTTGCTTATCACCCTGGTGCCATATCCCAGAGTTATTAATGGCCTCTGGTGCACAATGACAGTAACACCAGCTTGAGGAACAACCCAATAAAAAGAGGCTCCCTGCTCCAGGCAGCACAGGTAGGTCACTTGTAGGCATCACAGCCTCATTCTTGCCTCCCAAAGACCTGATGTTGGTTGTCTGCTGTTTCTACCGTATGTTTCCTCCATCGCTATGCCTGGAAGGACACTAATGCCTCCTGTGATGATTTGGCTCAGGTTATTAAGTTATGAAAGAGTAAAAGAAAGCTCCTCAGAGTCCTGGGAAAGTCTACCTGGCACACACAGAGGAGCTGATAACACCACCCTCTGCGACATGCTGTCAAGGGGGAGAAGGAGCCGAACTATTAATCTTTTGTAATCTAGCTGGATTGAAGTGACAGTGATGGAGTACTTTGTAATGGACTTCCTGAATCCTCATACAAACATAGGAAGTGACCACCCTTGACCAGATTTCTGCTCGTGTTGCCTGTTTCCCTGCCTGCATTACATATTTTTCCCTTTTGCAATCAGCTCCGACCCCACGTTAGCAGGGCTAATGAATTAATACTCGGCCATCCTGTGAGAACAGCAGTCTGGAGGGGCCAGGAGCCTCTCTGGGGAGTGGTTTGCAGGGTATCATCAGGATGAAACCCTCAGTGCAGAAAGGTCTCTGACATACCAGGAAGACAGCTCTGGGTTGGCCAGCCCCAGGTTACCATTGCCTGAGGAAATCTGGCTAGTGGTGCCCTGAAGCACTGGGCTTTCCTGAGCACATCAAGAAATGCTGTCCTTGGGCTGTCCTTACGACATGGAGAGTGTCTGGCATTCCTGGTGGCTTTTGTCCCTCCTTAGCAGCAGAGACATGTTCAACAGAGCCAGCAGCTGCACAGGAGACACTGGAGCCTTTCAAGTCTTGTATCCTTCAGGCCATGCTGAGGAGAGGATTTAGCTTTATTTTAGGAAGGCGTCAGTTGAGCTTTCTTGTCCCTGCATATCCATGTTACAAAACCATATGGGGGACCCATCCCTGCCTCATGACAGGCTTGTGTAACCCTCCAGCAGCACTGGTGTTGAAAGGGACCATGACCTTCCTTTTGTGGAGTAGCGCTGCATTGCCAGCCGGGAGCTCTGGCAGACAAGCCCCAGCAAGCTTATGAACTCCCTGTCTCCCACCCAACGAGCTGGCCATGAACATATCCCGAAGGCTCATGTTGAAGAGTCAGTGTGGAACAAAAGAGACCACAGATTACGGCCCGTGGGAGCTTCAGACCACGCCAAATGCAAGAGCCAGTGGACACTATAGCCATAGAAGGGCATATTCAGAGTCAGTTCCCAGCATCCCGACCTTGGTTTCAAGAGCTGGCTTTGGAAGCGCAGTCAGTCTGGCAGCCTGTGTGGGCTCTGCCTCTGGCACTGGGGCTGGCAGGAGGAGGGCACTGCAGGAGAAGTGGAGCTCAGAGAAATCCCTTTGCTGGTCTGGCCCTGGGAGTGTCACAAGCACAGGAGCAAAGCCCTTGGCTGCAATGAGGTGGCTGCAGAAAGGGAGCTGAGGTGACCTCATGAGGATGTCGCACAGTGACATGTCTCACCAGCCAGCCCAGCCCTCATTACTATCCCCAACAAGAACAACAACTGGCCCATCATGTTTCAGGTCAGGTGTGTTCCCTCAGATGAAGGGAACTTGGGAGTGGTGCAGCCCTTGATACCAGCTCTGGATTTGGCCACTTGGGACTGACATGTTTGAAAACAAAAATCACATTATCAGTGGCCTTTTATTCCCCTCCTGCATCCTGGAGCCCATCACTCAGCAAAGAGCCACCTCTGATCTTCACAAACACTGATCCACTCACGCTGCAGGGGAGGGTCAAAATCAGGCACTTGGGTTTCTGCTGCCTGACAGTCCCTTGCTATCTTTTTACCTTTTTCATCTTCTTTTGATCTTGCTGGTTAAATCCTCACTTGCTTGCTGCCCGAAACAGGAAGGTCTAAAGATTGAGGAGGGTTCAGGCTACCGTCCAGTGTTTTTTTGTCACTTACTTGTCTAAATAATGCAGGAAAAGCTCCCGCGTTGCAAGCCAGGCTCTCCCTGAAATGTGTAGAGCAGGAGAGGTGCGAATGGAAACCTTGGTGGCATTAGGTGTTGTTTTTCTAAACATTCCCCATCAGTGCGTACGCAGCCTCTCAGTGCTGCACGGTCCCCCCGAGGTCTTTAAATCGTATTTCTAGGATTTCTCTAAAACAGGGGCCTCAAGCTTTTAAACAGAAAGGGAGCTGGGGAATGGTTTCTTTAGCAAGAGATTTGAGCAAATCAGTGCTTTTCGTCTCACTCTTCTTTCTTTCTTCTTCTTCTTCTTTTTTTTTTTAATGGACATCTGCCGGGGTTTGTATTTTTTGAGTCACGGGGGTGAAGGGAGTTGAAGGGGAAAAAGAGGTTTGCAGACAGGGTGAGCACAACATACACTGGAAAAAATCCCGGATGCTATAAATGGGAGCCCCCTAACAGTGCAGCTCATCTGAAGCAAAATGAAAATATCAGGCATCCAAGAAACATATGTGCAGATGGCTTAGAGCCCAGGCTCCTTACTAGGGCTCGGCATTAAATAAAATGCACCGGGTCATGTTGCTATAGATATAAGAGATTACTAGGTGCGATGTGCACTTCTCTGTGAAACTGCAGGTTTTTAAACAATTGGAAACACAGACCTTGTTTATGGATCAAGCAAATGGCTTCAGTCAAGCAGAACAGCCCTTTTTTTTTTTTTTGCTAGGGCCGGGGTCGGGAGGCTGGAGCTCAGCGCGATTTCGCTGCAGCCGCTGCTCAGAAGGAGCAGTCTCAACAACGCCACGAGAAGCAGCGTCCAAGAGGGCTATTGACTATGACCTGTATTTTTGAAGGATGATATGAATCAATCCAGTGCCTTGGCAAGACCTCACGGTTGGGGCTTGTGCTTTCAGCCAATGTCAATTATGTCATTACTGAGCCTGCAGAAGCTATTACTAATGTTACTTTTACAGTTCACTGCCGACCAGAGAAAAGAGTTTTTCACACTGTTGTCGTTTTGTTGGAGCAAGACTATACGAATCGCAGATGGCTTCCTTGCCAGATGTAGCCTCGCAGGACGGCAGTTTGGAGTTTACAAGAGGTTTAATGAAAACTTGGCATTTTCCCAACTTTTGGCAAATACTCTTGGGCTGTCAACTCACGCAAGCAAGTCGAGATCCTAAAAAAGTCTAATGACTTGTTCTCACCGAACGAGGAGGTGAAAAGTTTTACCTGAGAAACAAAAGCCAAATGAGCAAACCAATCCTCTATCACACCGGGCCTGAGCTCGTGATCGCCGCAGTTATTGAAAGCTCACGCTGCACGCTGGATCTGTTCCCAAGTCTTTGCTATTGCTCTTGAGAGGTCCAACAGATTTCTGCTGACATGGAACATTGATGGTGAGTAGGGGGCAGAAGTGACATCCAGGTGTGTTGAAAATCACATCATCTTTGCTTTGATATCTACTGCTCTCGGCTCTCTTTTTTCAGTTATGACTTTGCTGCTTTGTCCTGGGCTGAGAGTTTGTTTACCGGCCCTTCCTTGATTTATTTCTCCCTTGATAATATGAGCAGTTCATTAAAATTCTGCCAAAAGAAATTTTCAGGTGTGTGCCTTCAGATGTAGAACATCTCCTGTATTCAACATGCCCAAGTGGTGCAGAAATGACCAGTGCTTCTTAACAGCTGCAAGCTAGAAACTCTTCCCATCGTTTCAGTTTCCAGGTACACTATTTCCTTGTCTCTGTTTATAAATATCTGTGCTCAGGGAGACTTGGCAGAGCACGGTGTCATTTTAAGCACAACTCTTCTTAGTTTATCAGTCTCCCCATTTTCCATTCCCACCACCCTGGACTATTAATCCTGGTCTAAACTGTCAAGCTGCTGTGATTTGGCAGTGAAGTTTTTTCAGTTATGGTTTGGATCAGAAATGAGTTGCCAGGTCCCGGTAGCTTTAAAATGCTGCCTCATGTGTGCAGTGTGTGCACCAGTGGCATGGAGCACAACGATGCCTGGACATTTAAAAAATGTAATTGAGCTGTTTGAAAAAGCAGCTCCAACAAACAAACCCTGAAACAGGATTTACACCACGTCTCAAGGCAATGAACCTGTCTCATCTGTGAGCCTTTAGCAGTCTCCCAGAACCAACTGCCTTTGTCTCAGCTTGGCTGCCTGTCTTTAAATATCTTCATCCTGAGCTTAACTTGAATGGTACATTTTTTATCACCATCGGTGCACAAACGAGCCTATTGAATCCTCTGGAGGAAGGAGGAATTAGAGCATTACATCCATGTGGCAAAGGGATTAATAAAACACCTGGAGAAGCGTAATCATGGAGATGTCATCCTTTTTCCACTGACTGAGGTTTGGATCCAAACCTGATATCTAACCCTCCTTAGTGCTGCTGTGGATCTGTCTTCTTCAGAATCACTCTTTAATAGCATTATTCTGTCTTTGTTTTGTGCGAGGTGCTCAGAGACTTTACAGAAAGTTCACTTACCAAGATGCAGATTGAATCAACATCCCTGAGACAAAGCACACCAAGCATCACGGCCCTCCCTGGTTTTCCTTTGGTGAGTGCATGATGGAGTTGTAGATCACATTATGGAAGCTTTAATGGACTGTAAATCTTCCTCCCTCTCCCCTGTAAAAAGAAGAATTGTAAGTGTCAGGCTTTCTTAAATGAGGTTTCTAATAATCTTCAGTTTTACACAAGTTTTTACAGACTTTGGATAGGATCAGAAGAAATCAAGTGGTTTGTGATGATTAGTCTTTAAAAAGTGATGTGTCTTTTCATTAAATACTGGCTTGCTGGCCTGGGAGGGCCATTGCTAATCAAAGACTGCAAAGCTGCTTAATATTCCCTACTTTATGCAACAGAAGAGACATCTTAGTATAGCAGTAGCCCTAATAATAATCATCCCTCAAATATATTCAGCTTGAAATTACCTTTTCTCGGAGAGCTGTCTTTTTTTTTTCTCCTCCCAGTGAAATCTTGAGCACCATTATTCCCACTCTGCATAACACCTCGATCTCTGTTCTGCAAATGCTTCTCTGTAGATGGCCTGGAGATCTGGTATATACTGAGTTTTGGCTATGGCTGAACTCACGGGCAAGTGCTGCAGCTCTGAAGAAGTGACCATGAAGCTCAGAGGTGTGGGAGAGAAAAAATTAAAACCTTTTTATCCCATAAAGATTTGATGTGGGCCCTCAGCTAAGGCAGATTTCATCTCACTATGTAGCTGTACTCAGTGAAGTGAGGAAGAAGTCTCCAGAGTTTGCTGTGGACATCTATGATCTGCACCGTGGAGGTGCCAGTGTCTCTTCATTTGCTACAACAGGACCTAGGTAGGTGAGGTGACTCCTATCCCTAGGACAAATTCTGCTTTTTTTCTTCCTTCCTTCCATTAAATAGAAATTAATCTGTCTGCACTTGACAGAGCTGCTCTAAGGACCCAGATCTTACAGAGAGGGAAAAGCTTAAATGAGCCAGGAAGGCAGTCATGGCAAATACCTACCTTCAGGAGAGCAGGGTTAGTAATGTATAACATTCCCTAGTAAAATCCCAGCGTTATTAATTTTTCTGCCTTATATTCCTCTGGAATGGTAAAAGCAAGAGAAGAAACCTGGTCCAGTGATCCATCATCTGAGGCTTTAAAATAGAGCCAACTTCAGTGAAATTTGAGTGAGCCCTTAGAAACACAAGGAGGGCTAAAGCAACAAGTGCATTTCACCGAGCTATGATATCATCCTCTGTTCCTTTCTAGAGGGGAAGCTGTTTATCGGATGTGCATGAGAAAGGAGAGACACAGAAAAGCACACACATATATTTAAATATTCAAAGCCACCCCAGGAAAGGACTTAAAATCTGAGGTCATTTCCTCGATGAGCTTAAAACATTATTTGTCATCTATATTGAGCCAGAAGAAAAAGGGAAATACAAGAAGGATAGGAAAAGTCTCTCGTGCTCTTACCATTTGTGGTGTGAAGCGGAAGGTGCTGGGTAACCAGAGCTGCCAGCCAGCCGAGCAAGCCCAAGAGGGGGCACCTTTGATCTCCTCCCGGTGCCTCTTGGGCACCAGGGC
>JANHFX010025529.1:27374-49536 GCA_027560015.1 Chloroceryle amazona
CAGAGTTTCTAGAATCTTAGAACCATAGCATCATAGCTACATACCACTGACCTCAACCCATTGATCCAGCCTGTTCCACTAAAGTCTAGCTAGAAAACATCCACAGCCTTCATGATTTGTGTTTTCTACTTGTGCTGAACTCCCTGGAGGAGCAGTGAACAGCCCATATGAAGGCAGAAGAGCAGCGTGTGAGCACCTGAAGTACAGACTAGCAGAGGCATCTGTGGGATGCTCAGCTCTGGTCCTGTTCCTGGATGAACTGAGATGTCCTGGACATGACGAAGCCATGGAGAAGGCTCTGTCCTCTGACTATCCCTCCATCCTCTTTAGAGTGTCTCTCTGGAAGCTTTTTGCTTCCATTTGGGCTGGCCTCTGAAAAACACGATGAGACTTGCTTCGCAATGAGCTTGTGGTCTGCCTAGAAGCACTGAACTGGCCTTTGGTCTGCAGCTGCTGTTTAGCCTCTGGATTGCGCATCTCCAAACATATCATTGGTTCCCTGTTATCAAGGGCTCTGATTCAGAGCTCAGGAAAATGTTGCCATTCCAGGCTGTGGGAGCTGTACATTTTTTCACCCAGCAAATTTGACTTGAGCCACAGCAGTCTTGCAAAAAACTAGAACATGTAAGAAAAGACAAGACTGACAATTTTAGCATATTTGCCCATTAAAAAAGCTGCTCTTCCAGGCTCTGGTGACTCAGCTGAGGGAGGCTTTGGTGTTTCTTTTTTGTCTGTAAAATAAAATGATAACGATGATAATAACCAGTATGTGAGGTATTTATCTTTGCTGAAACTTGGACCAAGGACCACAGGCTGCTGTGCACAAACCAGTGAAGCATCATTAGTGCTTGTGAGCCGCAGCAAATGCCATCTTTACCCTTCTGCTGCTGCTCAGCAGCACGGCCAAGTCAACACACTGGCATTGCCTCCCTGAGAAGCTGGAGCAGTCTCTTGTCAGCACTGCTGTGAAGGAGCACATCACAGCCTGCTGGGGGGTGACATGGCATTTTAATGGGGTTTTTTTGACAGCCTGACCATACCCCAAGCAAGAGCTGCCCTGACAGAGAAGCACTCAGGCCCTTCCTGCACTGCTGGTGCTGCACGAGTGTAGGGGTCCCTTCCTAAAATAGAGCAGAGGTGGTTTTGAGTAGCTCTGCAGCCCCTCCGCACCACAGCAGTAGCCTACAGTCATCAGTCCTTGCTGGCGTGTGAGCCGAGAGCGAGCAAGTTCTGTTTGTCTGACCGCCCTGTGCAGCAGATGGCAAACCAGCAGGGAAGCACTGGCCAGCAAGGCAGCAAGTGGTCTATAGCACGTCAGCACCAGGAGGTCTACAGACATTGCCCTAAACCAATAAATGCTGCCAGTTTAATACTGGCAGTGAAACGAGCTGGCCACGCAAAGCCATAGGGGTGTGAATGCTCCCCGGGTACTCCCTGAGCTCATTTCAGCTCATTGCAGCTTCCTCTAATATGCAGGGGAAAAAGGAATCAAATATTTTTTTAAAAGGTTATGAATCCATTTTAGGGCCAGAAGGACCCTCCAGCACAGCCACCTGCCTTACACAGACCATCCAGCTTCACTCAGCAGCGTCGGCATCAAGCCCATAGCTGCTGGTAGAGCAAGCATCTCATTTTCATCGAGTGTGGAAAAGATTGGCCTCTTCCCTGCTCTGAAAAATCATGCCTAATGCTTTTTTTTTGTGTGTGTGTATTATAATATAAAAATAACAAAGTGGAATTGCTCAGCAGGGCAAACTTCAGCACTAACCACAAATGCAGGGCTGGCTGCAGGAAGCAGCGAGCTGGGAGGCATTACCAGGTTGTTAGTGTTAAATGCAAGAAGTGGGGAGGAAAAATCTGTTCCCCACTCCCTTCGAGTGTGCTGGTCTCTGGTCAGCCTTCCCAGCCTGATCCTTCCACCAGCAGCGTACAAATCAGCAATGCCCAGCCAGGCACTTAAGTATAAAGAGATAAGGGTGGAGGGGGAATTTTCCACAGCTCATCACTAGTGCTGATTGCATCGCCATAATCAAAACCTGCTGGGCCATCTACCGATGTTTAAAGCCAAATGAAGATCGATCGAGGCAGGCGCGATGGGGTCAGGAAGCAGACTCGTCATGACAGATGAGCATGTGTTTGTGCATCTGAACGGTACCCTCCCCTTTGCACGCTGCCTTGCTGCCTCCCCAGTACCCCCGGGAAGGTGTTTGAGTCCCTCAGAGTGCAGCGTACCACGAGGAATCCCTGCCTTGCACCCCATGCCACTGTTGCAGGACACAAGGACTCAGCTCACCCAGGTCTCACCTGGCACCGTGGCAAGATGCTTTGCCAGATGAGCATTGATGGGGAAAGTGATACTCCAAAGATGACAAATCCTGCTCAGTAGCTTCCATTTAACATGTTGATTTACCCCCCTTTGCCTCCCTTTATTACAGACACCATGTTGTTATTAATATATTTCTCTTTCCCAGCTACCTCTTTGCTTCGGCCAAAGGGCGACAGGCTAAATCAGCTGTCTAGTACTCCAGCAGCCTTTCACTCAAAGTATGAGACGTTCACTGCAAAATGTCTCAGTCTCCTGTGCCAGAGTTGAGTGGGTTTGTCACAGGCCTGAGGAAGTAATTTTACCTGCCACCTTAAATTAAGAGTTGGAGCCCCAGTAGATGGAAGGTGTGAGCTGCGTGACTTTCTCCATTGCCCAGAGTGCAGAGCCTGAGGGAATTAACAGGACCTCTGAGAGGCTGCTGTCTGTCTCCAGACTTCCCCTGGGCCTCCTTTTCTCTCTTTTCACCCTTATCTCCTTTTCTCACCAGATACTACACCCTCACGCCACACAGACATGTGCTTTCCTTGACCCCAGCAGACATTTGGCATGACAATGTCTTTGCAAGCTATGGGTTTTTTTCCTTCATTTTTTTGTTTCTGAGACTTGGATGCAAACTCGAATTTTTAAATTAATTTTCAGTTTTGCCTTTCTCGTTCTTTCTGTGAGGCAGACAGGCTCCCCGGTTTTCCTTCACCAGTCCAGTCCTCAGCCAGCCCATGGCCACCAAGATCCCTTGGGACACCCCAAGGTCACGCCTCTCCTCCTTTTACTGAGCTCCTTGGTGTTTCCCTGTGGCTGAAACCCCTCCATGCAACACTGTCCATGCTTTGGTTTGACTTTTCTGCCAACAGCCTGGCAAGGCTGTTTCTGGGATTTGTCATGAGAAGGAGATTTTCTTCCTATGCAGCTTAATACTCTGCTTGGATAATTCATGCTTCATCTCAGCCTGACATTTTGTGCACTTAGAGAAACCCACGTGGCCCCGAGTAGAATCAGATAGCCCTTTAATGGTGGCATGGGCAGAAACGAAACAGGGTCAGGGTGAAAAATGTCAGGAGTCAAGTTAAGCAATAAAAACAGTTGCTTTGAACAGAAACAGGACTTGTCTATATCATAACACGAGGTTCATCTAGGTTAGGTGTGGTAGAGGACAGAGCACTCCACTCTCCCTCAGTTTATCAGCAGGGAAGATGTTATGCATTCCTCTGACAAGCCCTTGGACACAGAGAGTGCTCCCAAGAGGAGAGACTCTTGAAACTATGTCAGATTTCAGCAAAATACAACGACAACAACCTTGCTTCCCAGATACTAATATTTCAGAAATGATAGTGCATTTTTCAAGGCAGAAGGCAGCAGCCTGGAGTTCAGTTACATTGGCCGGGTGATTAGGGCGTTATTTAGGGAGCAGACAGAAGCAAAGATCCTGAGAGAGGTCTCCTCCTCTCTGGACTTCTGCTGACAGGAAAAAAAAAAAAGGCAAATTTAGCTGTTGCAGACACTGTGTATTTTCTCACTATCTAAGGAGCATTTGAGGTACATCGGGTGCACAGAGGGAATGACCCAAACAGTGACTTCTGCATGCTGAAGACAAGCGCTCATGTTTAACGGCTTCACGGACACAGCTTATCAGAGAAACCAGTTCAACAACAAGCAAAATGACACTGCAAACAGAAAATCCCAAAGAAACTCAGCTATGGCTGGTTTATTCTTACAGATGTGCAAGAAGCAGGATCCAAACTGCTGCAGGTTTTGTACCAAAAACTGCCATGCCAGACCTCTTTCCCTATCTCCTATTCTCTGTACAACAGAAGTGGCTGAAAAGAGAAGGAAATTGATCCCAAATATGAGGGGCCTTTGATGGTAAAGGCTCAGTAGAGCTGCTCAACTTTCGGGTCACAGGGGAGAGCCTCGTGCAGTCCATCTGTGGGTGCCCTGAGTGACTGTGGCGGGTGCATGAGGGAGCTTGGTGGTTCACATCCACATCCAGCACCAGGGATGGAAAAAACATCTAAGGAGTGTCTAGAGCAGATGTTGCCCCTGGGTACCAGATACAATAAGCACTATATGAGCCAAACCCCAGAACGGTCAGTCTCCGACTGCTAAGTGGGAAGTAGGGACCTGTGGGTGTCCCTTGGGAGATTTTCTTTCGGGAAATCAATGCCCAGGATTCAGATGTGCAGCCCTAGTATGTGTGTTTTACAGAGTATGTTTTTTTCATCACATGGTTCCCTCTCACCCCTTCCACCCCCCTCTCTCCTTGGGGAATCGAGTACAGTACACGCGCTCGGCATACGCTGAAATGTATAAATAAACCAACATTTTGCTGGGTCAGCCCACTGTTGGCAACCTCCTTGCACTTTGTCACTGGAAGCCACAACTCCACTTAAAGTGACCATTTTGTCTTGGCAGGACTCGTTCGCTTATTCACTCGCTCCTCAGCTCTGCTGTTTGGTGCCAAAGCACAACAAGAGCTCAATTGCCCTCAACTTCCCCTCTGCAAATAAGTGCTGAGCTGTAGGGACTGTCCACACCATAGAAAAGGAAAAGGGAAAAAAACACTGCTTGCCAGCATCCAAGAAAAAAAGAGGAGATAGATGCTGTCAAGTCCTATTCAACCATGGCCCATAGGAAAAACTGCAGGGGGTGTTTTTATCTCCCACCATTGGCTTCCACATGAGCTTTAAGATATTCCTCCACAGTAATAGAGATAAATATCTGTTGGCCCCGATGAAAAGAGGCATTTCATGGGACAGCCATGGCTGCTCACAACGTTTGCCAGACTAGTGACATTCCTCTCTTTGTGTCCAGAAACTGAATGGACTGATTCCTCCTCCTGCATTCAGAAGTAGAATTGTTTTTTTCTCACCCTAACTCTGTGTCAGGTAGATGAGTTATATCCTTTTAAAGTGCTGCATTGTTTTTAAAGTGCAAAGTGTCTGCAACTGAAAAAGGAAAAAGTCATGGGTACACGGCTGACTCCCAGACAAGGCCAATGGGCTCCCCATCACTGGAAGGGTGTTGCTATGGGCACAGGCTTCAGCATCCCAAAACACAAGGTCTCTGTGTTTAAGAGGTTGAAATTTGGGAAACAGACTGGCGATTTCAGATGTACAGCCTCAAAGAATCTCATTCTTTGAGGACAGTGCTCTCAACAAAATTATTCTGATCCTAAACCGGACACTGCTCTGGAAAGCATCAAAAATCTTGCGTGACATTTCAGAGCAACGTCCAAAACGTTTGTGTTTTGTAAACAGGAAGTCACATTGTCTGGAGAGGATATTTTCCCTTCAATAGCTGCATGCAGCTTTTTTACATAACCCCTTTTTACAGTATTTCGGGACTGAAAAGTTCATTTCCCTCTCATAAGCACATAGGAGAAGGCAGCTGCCACCCAGACATCCTTTAAATGGGACCACATGTAAGCCACTTAGTCTCCAAAAATGAAAGCAAAACACAGTGCTGTCATCACTGCACGGCACCGTCAATCAGAGCTGTTCATAATATGCTGCACCGTGTATATCTCATACCATGTTCGTTATGAGCTGAGGCTAACGCCTAATAATAAAGCAGAATATTATGGTATAAACTCTGGATTAGTAAATGAGGGATAACGGGAAATAAAAAAGCCCCGATCCAGTCTCTTTTCTGGCCGTGAGGGTTGGTGAACACAAATTCTTCTAATGCTTCATGGAGATGTTTCTCCCAGCTTCACACTGACCCTGACTGAGTTGCGTGCAACCTCCTGAGAAGGAACTTAGGGGTGGTTTTGTTCATGTTACTCTACTGAACAACCACAATCACATTATTGTACCTGTGCGTTCTGCAAAACGAGCCAGGGACACTCTTCCACGGTGTGGGTGGGAGGTGACAAGGTGGGTCATGTCCAACTGCTTTCATCTTCCTGTTGCCCTGTTGGTCCCATCGTACGATCCAGAAAAGCCACAATGGGATGTGCTGTGAAGGGAGGTGATGCCTGTCACACCGAGGACTAAGCAGACAGGGAGTGTCCACAGACAGACCTGAGGCTTCAGGCTGCTTCTTGGATTGCTGGGAAAAAAACAGTGGAAAAACTTTATTACGTGTAGCAAAATAGTTGGTTCAGGTCAAATCCCTAGGGCTCAGAACTTCTGTTGTAATGGCAAAGTAGTCTACATAGCAGATTGAAAAAAAGAGTGTAGTATCAAAACTCTTCACTTGTTTAGAGGCATGAAAGACTGAGATGAAAAAAGGATGCGTCCTCCCACCGGTAGAAAGAATGCAAAGCAGTAAACAGTGGATGCATAAAAGGGCTGACAAAAGTAATAGCTGTTGATATTGCACCTTTCCCTTGCTCACTTAAACCTCGTAAGACTTCTGTCCTGGGTTTGGTTCAGGTTCATTATCACCAGCAGCTGCTGGCCCAAGCAGCTGGGAGGGGCTACAGTGGGATAAACAACTGAGCCAGCCGGTGGGAAAGTGGATACCATACTGACATCGTGCCCTTGTGTAAGGGAGGTTGTCCTGGGGTGGGGGACCTATTTTCAACTTGTTTCAGTGTGTAGCTTCAGTGCAGCTGGATCAGGGAAAGTGTTGTCTTGGTCACAGGTGCCTATCAGTCGCTTTGTCTATAGTTTCATTAGTACTAAAATCAGTACTGCTGTTTTCTTCTCTCTCTGTGTTGTTTTATTAAACTGTCCTCATCTCCATCCACAGGGTCTCACCTTTTGATTTTTTTCTTCCTGCCAATTCTCCTGAAGAAATGATGTTAGGTTAAGAGGGGCCAAGGCTCTCTGACGGGGGCTGGTAGGTGGGTTGGTTTCATCGTGGGAAGGCATTTCCACTCCTTTCAACATGCCCGGGGAGTTCCAGTAGTCAAAGTCTTAAACAAACCAATTGGCACGGGCTTAAAATTTTGTTGTTATTCATATGCATCCAAGGATAAAACAAGGACTGTATAAACTGAGTAAATAAACAGACTCATTGGTTTCTGGTGAGGGGATCTGTGTCATTTTATTCACAATTTTACCATATACTCTGGGGTCACTTGCCAGACTGGGAATAAATGGCATCTGGTTCTCTAACCCAGGCTTGATATCCTGTCTCTTATAAAGATGTTTCTCCCCTGGCTTCTGGGGTGCAAAAACCAGAAATGAGAGGAAAATCTAGCCATAAAATGCCTTAAATATATCTGAAACCTTTGAGCCTGATTCTGACTGTGTTTATTCCCCTTCTCTGCTACCACAACAGGGCAGAGCATCTGATTGGTTTTATTTACATTCAACAGGAAAGTACTGAGAGACTGGTAATAAATTTGCTAAAGCTCAGCAGAAGTAATTTAAGTCAATCAACTGCTTTTAAACATGCACCACGTCTATTATTAAACACCAAGTACACTTCAGTGGGAGAATTTAACAGAACTGATTTTAGAGAAGGAAAAATGCTATTTGCGGGAAGAAGAAACCACCCATTTTAAAAGTCAATTTGTTCAACAGTGACACAGAATTGACACCAATTTACCACCATTTCACTTTGTTCAAGTTCCTCTGCGTCGATGCTGCTGAGAAAGGCAAGTCTAACAAGCTGCCTTCATGGAGATTGGTGGACTCTATTCTTTCAACAAAGACATTTTATTATTTCATGATGGTGTTTCAAATGAAAAAACAATTTGGATCTTGCTGCAGCCATACAACCCCCACCCCCTGCCTCCAGTGGAAGACCAGAATTGTGAAAATGAATTATTTCATTCGTTAAACTCAATCCTAAAAATATTTTAAAATAATGGGGAAAAAAAAACAAACAAACAAAAAAACCCAACCCAAACAACTAAGAGAAGCCTGTAAACTGATATACCAGGTCATCAGATGACAGCAAAGTGGTTTGGATTTGGGACTGACGTGCAGGTGCCTGAAGATCAACCACAGTTGGGCTTTGACCGTCTTCCCCTTGCTGCCACAAGCGCACTGGCTGCCACTTGGAGCCGGTGTGATTCCTCCAAATCCCTAACTGGAAGAAGGGGAGCTGGGTGAATGCTCCTGCTCAGTAGCTCTGGATTGCAGTGGTAAATTTACAGTAGTTCTTGGGCGAGAGAGAGAAATTGTGGGCACACCAATCACCCACATCAAAGCAGAAGTGGCAAAGTTTGGACCCAGGCTGGTTTTCTGTAGACTATAGGAGGCACTTCTAGGAGGCACTTCTCTGGAATATGTGGCACACTTCTGGGTCCCTGCAAAACCTCTCCCATGTTATTAATTTTGGCAACTCCTTATTACACTTTCATTATATGACACCTGTCTTAAAAGGCCCTTTATGCATTTTTTATGCTCAGGGCTATGCATGGCATGTGCAGCAAGCTCTTGGTGGCATTTCAAGATGCAACTTTTTTGGCCTCCTACAGCTTCTGGCAGGGGAAGGAAAAGAGCAAAACCAACAACAGAGAAACTTTAAGTCCCTTGAATGTTGCAGGTGAAGGGGGATATTTGTGGTCCAGTTCTGCTGTTATTGAAATAAATGGCAGGTTTGCCCTTGATGTCTGTGGGAGTCAGCTTTGGCTCGGACTTTGAGGCAGGCATGGAATTAGAGCAGTGCCCAACTGCATTAATTAGGGGGTGGTTAGTGGAAAAGCGAATCCCCAGTGGTGCAGGAGATTATTTAGTGGTGGAGCAATGTGGGTTCAGGCCTCCTGTTTCTGAACTGCTCTCACTCCATGTTCAGTCCTAGACTGTGCTCCTGTCCTCTCCAAACTGCTCTTCTCCCACGTAAGAAGAGAGCATCCAAAGATGTTCCTGATGAATGCATCGTGGCTGGCTTAGCACAGCAGCATGAGTGGGGAATTTTCAAGCACGGTGACAGGGAAAAAAAAGACTTGTGCACTCCACAGATGTACCTTTGAAGACAAAACACGGGGCATGTCTTGGAATTTAGGGACTGTCAATATGGCAACAGTTTACTGGACTTTTAGGGTTTCTTTGCTACAGCTTTTCATAGAAAGATGGATCCTCATCTGCTACCTATCACACAGTCCTTATTTCACAACAATATACCACAGGGAGGTATTTTTTTCCGTGATCTTGGCTCTCTGCCTTGCATTTTCCTCCTACCTGATATAATTGCAGGTATTATCACTATTCTTATGCATGCCTCCATGTACAGCTCAGTGTTTCACACCACCCTAAAAACATATCACCTTGATGGACCCCAAAACACAGCTTCACTCTTAGCATTTGCATTTACCTTTGCTTCCTGCTCTGCCACGCAGGGAAGCCCAGGCAGGGCTGAAGGAGCTGAGGAACCAGTGCTTGTGCACTCGAGTGGCTTGGCAGGCATTTCTCTCTCATGTACACATCTCCAGGACTCAGAGTCTCCTTTCTTTAAGCTGTGACATGCCCCAGCAGTATTTATTGAGTCGAAAGCACAGGGAGCATCCAGGAGAAACCCCATCCCAGAAGGATGTGCCAGCTGTGAAGGCAATAGGTTTCATTAAGCTGCACATCAACTAGCTGCTGAGCTGAATGTCCTTTTAGATATGCACATGGAATTAATTAATTCAGTGAAGATTTTTGTTGTTGTTGTTTCCTGGGGAAAAAAAAAAAATAGACTGCTTTTAACTTTAGGATGTACTATCATTGCACAAAGGGGAAAAAAAACCCAGAATCATGAGGCTGAATTTTTTCGGGTGGTAAAGATTGAAGCTTTAACAGCAGATTAGTCTTATTGCTGGGTGGTGGGAAATATGAGATTCATCCCAGTCCAGCCAGGAGTTCAGTCAGATTTGCAAAACAGGCAAACCTGGGTTATGGCTGTACATCAAAATCCTGGTAAGTGCTTGTTAAGCTTTGGCTGGTTCTCACGCATAGCCAGGAAAGCAGGACAGTTTTGGCTGGGATCTGCTCTGCTTTGGGTTAGTAACACACGCGGCAGCTGCCACGACTCAGGGCTGTGAGTGCAGAGGACAGAGCTCTGTGAAGCTCAGCTGTACCCCACGAGCTCCAACAGCAGCTCTTGCTGTGGAAGAGTTTCTTCCTTTTGAATGCAATCTTGTGTAATACGTGCGTTTGCTCCTCTCTGTGTTTGCCCCTGCACTGTAGAAGTGATTCACAAGAGCAGTATTATATTATATACTTTTTTCCTTACTTTTCTCATATGAGATGCTGCTTTATTGTTCCTTCTGCCTGGTGGAAGGGTGGCAAGGCTGAAATGCCCGTTGCGTGCTGGCGCTTGACGTGACCCTTTTCAGAAATACATCTGATTTTATTACACAAGCCACTTCAGAACTGACTGCCCTTGCCGTGAGGCTCTTCTCAACCTTAATGTTCTCATGGTTGAAGAACAGCTAAAGAAAATTGATTCAGAGCCCCAGATCTTTTTGACATCTTTGACAGTGAGGTGTTTGATCAGGGTTTGGAAATTCTCAGGGTTTTGGGTGGTTTTTGCTGTGTTAGCCAAGGACCATTGTCTTTCTGTACACATGGGGCCTGTTTGTCTGGGAAGTCCTCCCTCATCCTGATGCTCACCAAGGGAGCATGGGGCTCTGTTGCAACAGTCCAAAGTCCTCAGAGTTAGCCCAGGCTTGAAATAAGGCACATTTTCCTATCATCAGGGCTAATCATTCAGAAAGCACAGCACTCCGTTTATTTTTAAAGATTTAATTCTCCAAACACTTACTCCCTGGTCGTGTTTCTATGGCTCGATTTTCTTTCATTTGCAAACTCTCCTGCTTTCATTCCGTGCTCTAAATTCATCCCAATCCATGCAAGACACAGGGTTCCGTAGAGGTACCCATGCAGTGTTCAGCTCAGGTCATGAAGTTTAGCAATTAATCAGAGCTAAAATACCATTTTTTGTACCTAAACTGCCTCAGTACTTGAGGTAGCTCCAAAAGCAGCAGAGAAAACGTTTAGGTCTGGACAGCTTCATTTTGCTAAGTTGTTTAAATTAAAATTAAAAATGTCTGCACAGGCACTGCCATTCATTTTAGGGTTTATCCTGGTTCTGCACTCTTACCAGTATTAAGCTGAGCTCAACACCACACTTAAACAACAGCAAACAAACAGATTTGGGTAAAATAAAAAACTAGGCTGCAGTTGCCTTCCAAAGAAAGTGTCCAAATCTTTAGAGAGTGTGTAAAAGTTGGGAAAGAAAGTGGAAATAATGAACTACTATAAATAAAACCATTTCTTCCAGTGTTTCCATCAGAGGAAGCCAAAGCCTGGAGGTGCTGGATAAGTTCTGAGAAAATCTATCCTTGTCCCTGGTATGTTGACATTCAGCACTGGAGGTCGTTTGGAAAGCCAGAAGGTGTTCGTTTGGGTTTTCTCTTTGTTGGTTGATTAAAAAACAATAACAACAGAACAAAATAAATCTCCCTTGTACCTAGAATAATTTCTAACAAAGCTTAGGTGATGACAGGGCAGGAGGTGTTGTAAACCCTTTTGTGAACAAAATTAGAGCTTCAAATGAGCTGGACAAAGTGAGGCTCCCTCTGAAATAAAAAGGATGCAATTTAATGTGGAAAAAGGCAAACCCTGGCACTTCTCTAGGACAGGTGGGGAGAGCGGACGAGGAACTGGGAGCCTGCTGCAGAAAAGGGCAGAAGTGAGCCACAGGCTGGGATGACTGTCCCAGAAATGCCACAGAGACAGTCCAATGTGCCAGACAACACGTATAAAATGCAGAAAGTGCTCTGGAGTGTGTAAAGCAGAGTGTCACATGCTACATACGTGTCTATCCATCACCTGCAGATGCATGTCCCTTCTGCTCTGCTCGGGGTTGGCAAAGCCTCAGCTGCAGGGAACGGTCCAGCTTTTGTGATCCAGACTTCAAGGAGGATCTGGAAAGAGTTCAGCAAAGAGTGATGAGAGGTCCAGAAAATGTGGTTTGTGCAGGAAAATGGCAAGAATCAAGCTCGTGCTGTCCTGAGCAGGGAGGATGGAGGGGGAAGACATGATATTATAACTCAAATATCTAAAAAGAGAGGAAATTAATAAATTGGGTTTTGTATCCACTAAGGAACGAGGAATGAAATCATAGGCTTAATCTGCAGCAAAAGAGATTTAAGTTATAGGTAGGGATGCTCTGGCATGGATTTTCGGGGCAGGCTCTGGGTTTGCCACTGCTGCTGGGGGTGAAGGTGGCAGCACAGGGCATCTCCACCTCACGGGGATGGTTCGGAGAGCCTTTGGCACCCTCTCATGCTGAGTGACCTTACGAGCTCCCTTCCAGCTCCATTTTATGTGGTTTTGAAATAATGGCAAAATTACACCCTGACAACGTAAAAGCTGGGATTATTTGTTTTAGGATTAATATAATTAGGCTAAGTATGAATCAGATGTTTTAGCTCTTTGCAATTAAAGCACACAGGAGAGACGTGAGGCTCTCTCTGACAGTGAAAGACCTAGGTGAGTGCAGAAAGCAAGCGCTGACAGACACCTTCCAACCTGATCCAGACACGGCAGGTAGGACTACACAGAGGATTAGGCATCACACCTTTTAAGCCTTTTGGATAGTGCCAGGTTGACTTTTGCTTGTACAGCCATAGCATTTTTGCAGTCATGCATTCAGTGTCTTAACTGACATCAATAAACGTTAACACTTGCTGGATTTACTGGGAAGATTTGAATGCCAGCTTAATTCAATGCTGACATATCAACACATGAACTCTGAGATCCAATCCCGTTTGGAGCTGTCTATTTTAAGATCACAAGGGGCTGCTCTTCACTGTCTACATCCCCTGCAGTGCTGTGTCAAGCCCACGTGCAAGAGCATAATAATGCTTGACACCCAACCTTGATTGGAAATCTTCAAGTGATAAAGCCAACAGCATCCCTTGGGAGAGCCCCAGTGGATAATTACACTCATGGCTCAAAACATGTCTGTTTTCTGGCTGGAAGGGTTTTAGCTCTGGCTGCTGGATATACCTGGGTTTCTCTTTATCTGATAGATGACTGTATCTGCGAGCAGCTCAGGAGGAAGCTGCTTACTCCCCGTGGGTGCGTGCAGCATGCAGCGATCAAGCCAGGAAATTTCAGATGGGCAGATCTGTCACAGAGATTATTCCAGCCTGTTTATTACAGACAAACCATGGAGGCTTTTCTGGTTTTCCCCAGTTTTCCTCCTGGTAGCAAGCTATTTGCTCAGACACCTTGACACTGGCTAAGAGTTTAGCAGAGAGAAACTCCATCCCTGTAAGTGTAGTGATCCTGGCATGAGGAAGGATGTAACCTTTGGTTCTGACTGCTGCTGAGGGTTTTCTTGTACTTCTGTGACCATTCGAATGCAATGTGAACTGGTAGTGCACTGCCAAGTGTGGGGAGAGCTGCTGGTGCTCTTCAGACATGGGGTGTAGTGGCTTTGGTGGTACCCGAATGGAAAACTGGTTAAGCCCCAGAACTGTGCCTGTTGTTTTGCCCATTTTGAAGTCAGCATTGCCCTCCAACAAAATACTACAAAAGGCCAGGTTTTGCTCCTGACATCAAACTCCTCTGAAAGTCCTGGCTGCAGACAAGGACGTGAGATCTCAATGTCCAGGCTGCTCTTTGCAGACCACTTTGGCAGCATGCCTGCTTGACCCCTGGTTGCAGTGGTATCATCTGTGGTCTATTATCGGGGATTTCATACCAGTTGGGCAACAGGAGCTCATGTGAAATCCCCTCCAGCTTGGGAGCTGATGAG
The DNA here is from genome assembly GCA_027560015.1 of Chloroceryle amazona. Classification (NCBI taxonomy): domain Eukaryota; kingdom Metazoa; phylum Chordata; class Aves; order Coraciiformes; family Cerylidae; genus Chloroceryle; species Chloroceryle amazona. Next base: position 41,347 of record JANHFX010025529.1, read on the forward strand.
CTATTTAGCTACTGCTTGTATTTTTCTTATAAGAGTAATAATACCATGCTCTGTTGCCATTAAGGTCTGATGTTAAAAGCATTAATTTCCTAATAGAGCTAAAGCACAGGCTAGGAAGGCCTTTTATTTTTAATGAACTGAAGACTGCTGTGATCTCATTCATCCACCCATGAAATCCACTGACTGACAAGGTCCCAATTCTGGGCAGCGGGGTTAAATGTGCTTCAGACAAAAGCCAGATTTTCTCTTTTTTTCTGCATGCCATGGACAGGATCAAAGGAGCAGGGAAATGGACATTAAAGCACTTGTAATCAGGGACACAGACTCTGACCCAGCATGGGCCAGCCCCCTTGCAGGCTTTTGGGAATGCCACTGTGCATTATTGCATGGGAAGCCTGTGAGCTTTGGGGAAGCAAGTAAAGGGGGGGGGGGGCAAGTGCTGCTTGGACCAGTCTTGTCTGTCATCACCAAGAGCTTCTTCTTGGAGACCCTGTGGAAGTGAATATCCCTTGCACCTTTGGTGCTTCCTCTCTCGGTTTAGGACTTTCTTAAACAAGCTGTAATATCTCTGGGACTCACCAGATGGTGCTAGTATGGAGAACCCTGGGAACAGAGTATGGCTGCATGGATGGAGAAGAACATCTTGGGGGGGAAAGGAAAAGAAAGGGAAGGAAAAGGGAAAGGGGAAAGGGGAAAGGGGAAAGGAGAGGGAAAGATACCAATTTGATTACATTTCTCTTTAGGAACAGTGGTAATGCTCCAGGAAAGCTTTTCTCATTGCTCAACTGGAACAAGGCTGTAGCTGCAGTGGCACAGCTGGGAATCCCCACAGTGTGATAGAGAACCAGATGGGTGGCAAGGCCGTTCTCCTTACTTGTTATGCAAACTGCGGGACCTGGTTTGGAGGTGAGGATGAAGGTGACCTTCAGAGAAGCTGGTGAGTCATTGCCCCTCTTTGGTCTTTGGTTATTTTTCCTTTAGTCTTACATTTTAAAATACCTCATTCAAGCAGCCCTCTCAAATGCTCTTGAAAGGAATGGGGAAGAAAGACTGCTGATGTCTCCCAAAAGAGAGCAAACTGGGAATAGTTTGTTTTCCAAGCACATATGAGTTCATTTTCTTTTCAAAATTTGCATTTATTTTTAACCGGATTAACATCCAGCTAATGTGGATGTCAACCAGTTGGAATGCAATTTTGGGAATTACAGAGGAATTTAGCACTGCTGATATAAACCAAATGTGATAGAGTTGGAAAGCATATGATATTTATCTGCATGGGCTTGGTGTCATCAGCGTGCTCTGTCTTCCTCTTAGGTTAACTCTTAGGCAATCCAAATGGAAAGAAATACTTCTACTACAGCTCCCATATGACTAATGGGATGCAGTGATTACTTGGCTCGGGATTTAAAAGAAATAATAGGGAGTTTATTACTCAGACCTTCCTTCTATTAGGAATGGCTAATGACACTACATACATAAAGTGTTTTTTTACCTTGGTATGCTATTTTGTTTTATTGTCAGTGTTTGAATGACAGAGGTTATTGTAGTGCATAACGTTTTGTAAGCACAGCCATGCTAACAGGAGCATGCTGCTTAGCCTTTTTCTGCACCTATTTGAAACATGGTCAATGCAGTTATTGTGGAATGTGCTGAGACTTCACAGTGATAAGTCAGGAAAGGACTTAAACATCCCTAAGCTTGTACCAAGAAAGGAAAGCATTTAAATACCTGCTTCATACCTTGCTTTCCAGGTGTTTTGCTGATCCCAGGCCACAAAGAAGAACCTTTAAATGGATAAGGTCCAATGGCTTTCTCAGTGCTGAAATCCTGCCTCCAGGAAACACGGACAGGGAAGCATCAAAGCAGAGAGGATGGGTTGTTCCTTAATCAAAATATTGTGAAACTGTGGTTCTGTCAATGGCTTGCTGTTCGAGTTTTGGAGATACGTAGGATGATTGGGAACCTTCAAAGAAAGATGTCAACCAAATGTTTTTCAGACTCACGTGCAAGACAGAAGGAAATGTGCTTCCTAAAGGTCCTACTGGCAGATGAATAACTTTGTGCAATCATTAAAGTTGTAAAGTCAGCCCTCCCCACTCCACACACACATGAAAGATGATGGGATTTGCATGCCAGCCAAAACCAGATTTGGGAATCAGACATTTCCCTTCGAAGGAGCAGCATGCTGATCCTGCAGCAGATATGCTGGGGAAGAGCACAGCGTGGACCCACTCATGTTGGGCAGCTCCTTATCCTCTGCCATCATCCGCCTGTATCCTAGATGGGGGAAAGTTAATTTGGAAATGGCACGGCTGACAGAGGCTTTTCAGATCTCTATTCCCACACACAGAGTCGTGTTCACCCAGCTGTATTTTCTCATCTATAAAAATGCCTAATTTAACATGTGGGGAACCTCCTTTACCAGAGGACAGCAACATGAGTGATGAGTTTGGGCACCTCTAGCGATAAGTTAAAAGGATGATAAAATAATAATGGTGGTCTTTGGAATCTTACCTGTCACAAGCAGGGTTTGTAGTAACTGTAACAGGCTGCTTGTCTGACAAAGGAAGAGCTTTGATGAATATGGATTTGAGTATGGCTCCTGATTTCTCAGCTCACATGAAATTTAAGTTCTACCTGATGGTCCTCAGGAATGCAGGAGGTTCATCTATGGATGGTGGCACTGGGAAAATGGTTTAAATTCATCATCTTCCTTCTGCTAACTCCTTCCCTCCTTGAATTTGCAGGAAGCTTGAGTCATTACGGTGTTACAATTTCAAGGCTACTATTATTTCATTATTTATGTCTAACAATCTCCTTGGAATTGCAGACCCCTGGAGAGATATTGCTTCTGCAACACTGATCTGCTGAGCTGACGTGGTGGCACTCTCCAAGCCGTAAGATCCATAAGATCTGACATGGACAATTTAATCTCCTCTTGCAATTAACAGAGCCATTCCCTATTAAGGCCCATGAATGGCTGGATGGCATTAAAGAGGCTCTTATCACTGACTAATTCCATAATTTTTGGAAACAGAAACCCCGTGTGTTTTTTCAATAAGCACTTCTCCTTCTGACAGCACTACATCTTTCACAAACACAGCAAGAATAACCTCTGGACTTTGCCTGCAGCAGTGAAGTATGAAATTTTGGATTCCATGGGTCACTGTTTTTGCTGCAGCCAGATGTGGATAAAAGGCAAAGGGTGTTTTATTGTTGTTTTTTCAAGAAACAGAGGAAGGTTTGTACTAAGGTACACCCTCTATCCTAAAAACAAGTGGCTAACATGTGGCTTGAATATCACCGATTGCCATTTCAAAAGATGAAACTTTAAAAAAAAAATATTTTGAATTTAAATATTCTGTCTGCAGCTAATAAAGTACGTTGTGACTTGAAATTGGATTTGGGAAAACACAGAGGAGAGCTACAACCTTGATGCTGAGTTTTGCATTAGCAATGTGGCTGTTGGTTTTGTTGGTATCGCAGGTTGTGGTGGATGTAAAAGGGAAACACTCGATGGCTGAGAAAAACAGGGTAGTGAGACCTTCTTTTTGTTCTGAACAGATTGGGTTATTCATTGGAAAGAAATTAACAGATGAATTCAATCCCCGTTTACAGTGATGGATGAGTCTATGAAAGCATTCATTATTGGTATGCATTTTATGCAAACTCTTATGGCAACTGAGGCGTGTTAAAAAACTGCTTAGCTTAATTCCTCTGAAGTCCTAGTGTGCCACTGATGATTTAAACCCTCTGTTTCTTGCTTGGGGAACTGCATATTGAGTAATCAGGAATGAATATCTCACTTCTGGAATTTTATGAGGAAAGTCATCTTCATGGTAAACTTCAGTGGTCCTCATCCCTTACAAACACTGCCAGAGAACAGCTGAAGCTATGAAACCCATAAATAACAAATTAAGAACTCCACTGTTTAATTTTTGGGGAAACAAAAAACTATTTGGTTTTGTTTTGTTTGCTTTTGCATTGCTTAATCCAACCCTCCCTGGTGCACACACAATATTTAGGTTCCCAGGCACTGTCTGCGCAGCCCAGCACTGGGATATGATTTGGGCTTCCAGCAGTTTCCCCACTGTCTCCTTGACTGTTCTGTTACAAAACTAATGAGCAAAATGGTGTGCATCATGAAACACACGACAGAAATTATTTGATCATCCTAGAGCCTTAAGTGCTGCTGCTTTTTCACCTGGTGCTTGACAGCACTCTTGCCAGATGTGCTAGTAGCCAGGTTGTGACAACTCACAGAGCTACTGCTTCAGCAGGGACCACTACACTTGGAGGACAATGGGCTCTAAATGTCACTAGCTGTGAGTCACTATAGTCACGGGATTTTCATTGTGGCAAGGGAAAATGCTGTAAAAAGTCTGATTTTTCTTTGTCTTGCTGTTGCTGCCTGAGTTCCCCTTGTCCATAAGATCGGAAGACTGGAGCACCTCTACTATGAAGGAAGGCTGACAGAGTTGGGGGTGTTCAGCCTGGATAAGAGAAGGCTTCGAGGAGACCTTATTCCAGCATTTCAGTGCTTAAAGGGGCCTGCCAGAAAGATGAGGACAATCCTTTAAGCAGGGCCTGCTGCGACAGGGCAAGGGGTGATGGTTTTAAACTAAAAAGAGGGGAAATTCAGACTAGATATATGGAAGGAATTTTTTACACTAAAGGTGGTGAGAGCCTGGCCCTGGTTGCTCAGAGAGGTGGTGGCTGCCCCATCCCTGTCCCCATTGCAGGTGAGGTTGGCTGGGGCTCTGAGCAACCTGCTCTGGTTGCAGATGGCCCTGCTCCCTGCAGGGGGGTTGCATTAGATGGCATTTAAAGGTCCCTTCCAACCCAACCCATTCTTTGATTACTGGCACTGTGAAAACACACATCAGACACCAACAGCCAGACGTCTGGAGGTGCAGGGCAACCCCCCACAACTTCACCTAAAATTCCTTAACCACTTGCAGATCAGTACTGCACTAATTTTATAATGCAGCCAACTCCTGCATGGGAAAAAATGTCTTGGAAAAGGGAAAGAAAAAAGTTCAACTGTCCATTTGTACGTGTTGAGGGCACTCACCTCTTCTCCAAAGTGTTGGGGTTCCTTTGCCCTTGCCTTTACAAGACATCCCACCTCTGTGTATTGCATGCAGAGCCTCAGTGCTTCAGGAGCCACTGATTTAGCAGGAAATATCTGTCTGGGAAAGGATGGACAATTTTTTACCCCCACCTTGAATGAATATAGCTGATGAAGGGGCAGATGATCATGAAAGTAGAGTATGGCCAAGCATGAGTATTGTAGATGGGAGCACAGGAGAGGAGAGGAGGAAAAAGGATTAGGAGAGAGGAGCAATGGGGGAAGATCTTCCCCTTTCAGCAGCAGTGGAAGAGGGAACCACCACAGCCATCTGTGGGGACACAGCTGGGCTAGCGCGTGTCTCTGCTCCCCATGTTCCAGAGGCAGGTAAAAGAGTGTCATCTTTGCCCTCCCTCCTCCCGAACCATGGGGACAGAATTGCCCTTTCAGACTTACCACCATGTGTGCTGCACAGGCTGGTCCTGCTCCAAGCCAAGCCTTCGGAGCAGGAACCATACCACGAAGGATCATGGAAACTCAAGACCCACCCCTGGTAGTTTAATGATCTCAATAATTGAAGCACTTTGAGCAGCAGATATTTTCATCCCTTTCTAATTTGCAGTTGAGACCTAGGGCAATTTTTGATCCTGAAACTTTGGAGTTACTTCAACATTTTAAGCCACAGAACAACTCCTCATGTTCTCGCTCCAGTCATTTGAAGTCTCCCTGTGAAACAGCTGGTCTCTGATGTGTGAGATACCTGCTTCCCACTATTTGGCTTCCAACAGCAAGGAGATGACTTACGGCCATGAACTATCCCTTAATTTAACACATCAAAACCAAGCGAAAACAAACAAAGCAGAGTGAAGAACACATGTAGATCATGAACTCACATTCTGCACCTTGCACTTTTGCCCAGAGCACATGTTTTTGCAGCTTATCTCCCTAGGTATCTGTGATGGTGCCTTCTTCTGTGTTTGTTTTCTTTGTGTGGGGATACTTGGCAAGAAACTGCTTCTCTGGGAGAAAAAGCAGTTTTTGCTCCTCTCTGGCCACGGACCAAACAAAGACCATAACTGGACCCTTAGCCACAAGCTTGCTTCAAAACCTGTCCTGCTAAGTGAAATGGCTTGCACTGATTTCAGTGGGTCTTGAGGAAGGTTATGTCCAGACTGTTTTGTCCTTTTGAGATACAATTCCCACCTTCTTTTAAATCAGAGTTGACTTTCCTTTGTCTCTCTGTAATTTTAGGAAGCGGCCTCAAAATGCAGTTTAATGTCCCCCTCTTGAGAGGGGGAAAAGACCCATCCACAGGTGAAGCCTTCGGCAGTTGGGATTTATCCTGCAGTGTGCCAGATGGGGATCATCACTTCTCTCTGCTGAGCAAGAGTAAAAGGCTAATAGGATGCTTCCTACCAAAAATTATGTGTTAATTCTTATTTTTATTTACATGGAGTGCTTTTTTTTCTGCTGCTTTTAATTGAATGGACACTGAGATGTGTCATTTCTGGGCACCTTACAAGGTATGGTAATATCAGTACTTCCCTTGTGGAAAATAGATTGTGTTATTTACAAAGGCAGAGCTCAGAAATGCTTTAGATCAGAGGTTCCCACTATGGAGCCAAAGTCCTGCTGCATGGTTCCAGTGGTTCCCTGATTTTGCAGCTGGGAAATAGACTTCAGTTTCAAGTTAACTGAAAGAGCCTATAACATCTCCTGACAACACTTTTAACTCATCTCTAAATTTATACTCTTCCTCGTACTGGAATAAATGGCATTTTAAGAAGATAATAAGGAAATCAGTGCCAGTTTCTGTCCTTCCTGCCAGTGCCATTACAGCTGGTGGATGTCTGAGAGGTCACATCCCTCCACAAGCACAAGTATCCGAGTCTTCAGCTGGTACTGCAGAGCCCCAGAACCCACTCAGAAACTCATTCACTGTCAGCAGAGATCTGCCTACATAGGCCACGTGGATACAAAGCCCCATGTGTAGAGCCAAGAAGAAGGTGCTACAGCCAGTACGCTCCCAGCGCTGGTAACAAATGAAGATACAGCCTTTGCTGAGTTACTCGTGCTGAATAGAGAATGAAAGGGTCAAATCCACAAGCTAATGGCTGGTCAGAGATTCAGTTTGGCGAGGGTTAAGATCAAGTCTCGAGGAGTCAGGAAAGGGAAAGGTCCCAAGTGTCCTCGAAATTTCCATATGACATTTAGGTATCAATAACAGCATTGTTCGGGAGCAAGAGCTCATTTTCTAAGACAGGCAGCTTGGTCCTCGTGGCCTGAGCTCCCCGCAGCTGAGGATGCCAGGCTGCTCCTTGGCAAGAAGCTTGTTAGTGCACTGAGAAAATGCCCAAGTTAAATGAGGGATAAATCAACACCGCTCCACTCACATTAAAACACACCAATTTAATCCTGCTGAGGACACTGACCTGAAAATATTTAATGATGTCAACATTTCTAGGGACATTTTTTTCGGATGTGGAATTTCCAAAGGCTTTTGGTGTCTTTGTAGTTTGTTTTTTGTTTGCTGTTTTGGGGTTTTTTTTAAATACCATTCACCATCTTTCTTTTTTTTTTAAATGCCATTCACCATCATTTTTTTCTTTTTCTTTTTTTTTTTGAAAGGATTATCTGTTAATCTTACCCTGTTACAAAATGTATTCATAATCCTCATGGCAGTTACTTAGCAAGTCTTAAACCTGTCATTAAAATACCTCCTCTTGTTACTACAATCACCAGTCTTAATCCATTTCGAGTCTCTTTCTCTTTTTTTCTTTTCTCACTTTGTTCCCAAATGGCTTAAACCAAGGTATGACAGGTAGCAAACAATCCCCCATCTAATTACTTAGAAGAAACAAATAAAGGGAAGGAACATGTTTGTGTGGCAAATTCCTGAGCATTTGGAAATTAGAGGCCGTAGGAATGTGCCCTGGGAAATTTCAAACCCACTCCAAAGCTGTGGATTTGAACAGTGGTGGATTTAGTCCCTGGAAGGCATCGATGGGGAGAGGTAGTGCCAAAAGAGGGGGTGGCTCTGAGCAGCTCCAGACGCACAGCCCCGGCCCTGGGGTGAGGATGAGGACGAAGGAGCTTGGTCCTGCTCGGCAGGATGGGCT
>JANHFX010025530.1:0-20521 GCA_027560015.1 Chloroceryle amazona
TCTGCCAGAGCCTTTCACCCAGCCCAGCACCCTTGCCCACCTGCCCCACAGACCATCCCACACCGTCCCGCCCCTCTGCCTCTTTCCCTGCAGGCTGCATGCACCCAACGGGCTCTCCACCTTCTTCTCACCTCGGGATGTCCCCAACTGCACTGCTGTCTCTCCAGCCTCACCAGATGTTCCTGGAAACACAAAGCCATGTGGTTTGTGTGTGTGGTTTTTGTTTTGTTTTTTTACTGGCTGGAGTCCTGCAGCCATCAGACCAAACTCCACTGCCAAAATTAAGGGAGTGTTTTGTGAAAGCTTTCTTCAAAGCCTTTGCTCCATGACTAGGTAAAGCATCACAGTACTTCCAGGTATGGGCTGCAAATGCTCCCCATCCTCCATGGGGTAGATTCTCTCCTCCCAAGTGGAGATGAACCCCCCAGTCAAACTCAGGCCTTACATAAAGTGCTGTTTCATAGAGAATGCTGCTACTTCTGCCAGTGCTCCAAGCCAGCTGGCTCCAAACACACACAAATCTGAAGACATAATAGAAAAAAAGCTTTGCTGAGAGCACATTTCCTTTGGATAGGAACTCGTTCATGTCTCCTGAAAAGAGCAGAGGCAGAAGCAAGACAGATTTGTAGACAGTAGCAGAGACCTGCCCGTTTTGAAAATCCACGCTGAACTCCCAGCGCAACATTAAACCCAGCGTGACTGTAAGATAGACATGCACTTGCTCTCTCTGTGCTTCAAGCTGCAGGAGCACCAACAAGCTCTGATGCTGTCAGCAGGACATGCTACATTAGCTCCAACACAGGATTTTTCTATAATCATTTCTTTGCTCCCAGTTGGCTTGAAGGACAGGCAAAACAGACGCCATGTGCAGAAAAAAACCACCTCTGCAGGCACGACAGATTTTAGATTGTGGATGAGCCCAGTGGTAGACCTAACTCCTTAAATACCATGTATACATCTGTTAAAACAAAGGACACATCACTTATTTGCACAGATCCTTAACTTGACACTAACAAAGTAGTTCAGGGCTGTCCACAGAGGCTTCTGATGACCTGAGAAATCCGCTAAGGGAAATTTGCAGGGTATTATGGATCGTGTAAGTAGCCAGTTCCTCAGCAACAATCCTAAGAGGATCTGAATACGCAATGCAACAGGCAGATTAGCCCCAAGACCAAATCTGGAGAAACGAGCTAAACATTCCTAGCAAGGCAGACATGTGAAAAGTGTATTATCCACACTTCAGCAACCATTATACAATACCAAAATGAGGTCTTACAGAACATCCCTGAATGTCATTAGGACTTTAGCCATTACTCTCATTTTTCAATACTAAGCAACTGCCTGATAAATCAGCAAATGAAACTCAGTGTCAATAACAAACACAAATTAGCTATAAATAACATTAGACACTAAATTGGCAGCTACGGCTCATGAAAGATCAGAGAACCACTTGGAAACTTCCTTGAAAATATCAACTCAGTGTTTAGCAGCAATCAAAATTTTATGAATAATTAGGGAAACAATAATCAAACCAAACTTCCTCTGTTTTATCATGATCTGAAGTCCTCAACACTCTAACTTACATAAAAGTCAGTATCTCAGAATCCTGGAATGTTTTAGGCTGGCAGGGACCTCTAGAGGTCATCTGGTCCAACCTCTCTATACAAGCAGGGACATCTCTACCTAGGGCAGGCTGCTCAGAGCCCCATCAAGCCTGACCTTGAATGACTCCAGGGATGGGGCCTCTACCACCTCTCTGGGCAGCCATTCCAGTGTCTATCACCCTGATTTTAAAGAACTTTTTTTCTAATATCCAGTCTAAACCTCTCCTTTCCCAACTTAAAAGATTGCTCCTTGTCCTGTCATTACAAACCCTTTTGAACAGACTTTCCCCCACCTTCATGTAGGCCCCTTCAGGTACTAGAAAGTCACTATAAGGTCCCCTCAGAGCCTCCTCTTTTAAGGGTTGAACAGCCCCAACTCCCTCAGCCTGTCTTCATCCAAGAGATGCTCCTCTAACATACTCTAACTTAGATATCCAAGGCAGAAATAAGAATGATCAGAAATGCCCGTTGCTATCTAAAAAGAATACTAACATATCAGGACACTCCAACCTGGAAAAGATATGACTAGAGAACGTGATAGACTTACTAAATCAGAAATAATTATGGAAATACAGGAGAGGTGTTTCCACCTTTCATTATTTTCATAACTCAAGAAGCAGTAAGCATCAAAAGAAAGAAACAGATGAAGGAATATTGTGGGACATTCTGCCACAGATCATTGGGCAAGAAAAAAGCACAACCCCTATTTGAACATATTTAAGCAATTCCACAGATGATAGGTTTAAAAATGCTCATTACATAGCAGGATTCAGATGGACCTCCAGCTCAGAAAATTCTAAATCACCGACTACTGTAAAGGAGAACATGCTGTATTTTTTGTACTCTTTCCTAAGCATAAAATATTCCTTACCGTCACAAACTGAACACCAGACCGATAGTCTAAACTCCATACAGGCTTCCTTACATTCTTAAATCATTTCCACTTAAAGTGAAGAAACTGATGAAGAAATAATTTCTTTTCTAGGACCAGAGTCATCAACACAAACAACAGCTGCTGACTGTTAAACTCTCCAAATAAATCTCTTTTCTCATTAAATACTACTACTCCTTTTGCAAGTGTTCCAGGCACGCTTCTAGAATTGCTAGCTGGGTTGTACTGTGTAGGCTACTCTGTGGGGAGATGATCCCAGCTTGCTGCAACAGTACCCTACAGGTTTAGTCTATGAATGCCATTCTTTTGATACATGTGCTTAAATTCATTCAGATGAATTGACCACACAGATCAATTACATATCACAGATAGAAAGAAAAGACTTAAGGAATTAACACATGAAGACAAACATATTTCAGTTGAATATGCCATTTCATGTTGAGGCAGAAGAGTTTGCTGGCTGTATCTTGTACAATTGAAAGCCAAGAGTAACTCGAGTGCTTGTCTTGTTTCTTGCACCAATTTCTGTGACCTTGGAAAAATTTCAGAGAATCACAGAACGGTAGGGGCTGGAAGGGACCTCAGGAGATCATCCAGTCCAACCCCCCTGGCAAAGCAGGCTGCACAAGAACACCGCCAGATGGGTTTTGAAGGTCTCTCAGAGAGCGAGCCTGTTCCAGGCTCCATCACCCTCACAGTGAGGAAGTTTCTACTCATGTTTAGATGGAACTCCCTGTGTTCTATTTTGTGCCCATTGCCCCTTGTCCTGTCACTGGGCACCACTAAAAAGTGTCGAGCCCCATTCTCTTGACTCCCACACTTTAGATATTGATAAGCATTGATCCCCTCTCAATCTCCTCTTCTCCAGGCTAAACAGCCCCAGATCTCACTGCCTTTCTCCCTAAGAGAGATGTTCCAGTCCCTTCATCATCTTTGCAGCCCTCTCCTGGACTCTCTCCAGTAGTTCCCTGTCTCTCTTGAACTGGGGAGTCCAGAACAGGACACAGTACTCCAGATGTGACCTTTACAGGGCAGAGTAGAGGGGGAGGACTTCCCTCAACCTGCTGGCTGCAGCATTCTTCATGCATCCAAATTCCTGGGGTGGTTTTTTTTTGTTTGGTTTTTTGGGGTTTTTTTTTGATTGGTTGGGTTTTCTTTGGTCTGTTTGTTCTGGTTCAGATTTTTAACACTGGTAAACCCTGGAGTTGTTGTTCTTGTATAAATTTCAAAATACAGAACAGCATAAAAGATTGAAGTAGCATTATATTATTACATTAGTAGCAATGTCCTGTGTAATGTACTTTTGCCATTTCAAACAAGCCACCTTAAAGCATTTCATGTATTCAGTTTTTCATGAGGAACCGCATACTTGCAGGAAGTTACAGATACTTACTTAAGCTGCTTAGCTGGCGTATGATAGCAGCAAGGGTACTATTCGTTACACATTCCAGTTCACTAGTAATTCCCTCTGGCAGAGCTCCTCGGCAGAGATGCCGTGGTTCAATGTTCCTTTTCACCAAAGGCATGGCTCACAACCTGGAATTTACAGAAAAATGTGATATATTTACACAAATGAAATTAAGAGCTCTGACTCTGCATAGTGCATGTTCTTTTTTTCTACAAAATACACATTTCTTCTTTTAAAGCACTTGCTTCAGCCCTCCTGCTGTAAGATACTGTACAGATCCTTCCAAGGAATTCTTACTGTGCACTCAAGACAGAACATGACAAGAGTGCCACCGATAAGCCCAGAGGATACAGTCCATGTAGATAAGGCACACTTTTGCCTTGGATTTGGTGTAAGATTTGCTGTATACGCAGATGTGTGCTACCAGAGCCCCTGGGCTTTAGTGCACATTTATAAAAAGCTAGCAGCCCCCACCGGAGCAGCAGGAAAGATCAGTCTGGAGCAAGCTGACTTGCTGCACTGACAAGCAGGCCACTGATGGACTGTCCATTCATTACACCCTCCTGACTACATCAGACACCAACCTACCCTCACTCTGACAGCTCTAAGTCAACACAATAAGCTTATCTGACAGGCAAACGCCTCACAGAAATGGGCTGAGCAAGAATAAGGAAGAAGCTGCAAGGTGAGGAAGATATTTTTCCATAGGTGGTGCTGGATGACAACCTGAATGAGTTCAAAACATGCACCAAACAGATTTGGTGAACATACCAGATGTGGGGAGACATTTATGTGGAAGGGAAAAAATAAAAAAGAAAATCAGTTCTGACAAAAGAAAAAAAACTAGGATGAGGAAAAGAGAGATCTCAAAGCATCACAAAAGGGGAAATGGCACAGAAAACACTATCCCGCAAAGAGCATCTGTAAGAGAAAGGATGCCCAAGAAAGACACAATTCCCACAAAAGGGAAATAAGCAGATAACATTAGAAGCCCTCAAGCAGTTTTCTTTAAAATGGTATTAACACAATTACAAGTCAATTTGATAAGCTTTTTTAAACACTGACAATTCAATGCTCATGCAACACCACGTTTAAAGACCATGTGGCACCAAAATTTTCTGGAATGAGAAGTTAAAGCGTTACCAAGGACATAAGTTCATTTGGGAAAGACTTAACTGAAAACGTCTTTCTAATTGCACTAAAGCAATTAAAGTCGCCTCTCAATTTCTCTAATTAAAATCACATTAGTAAATTAGAAAGACCTTTTTGCTTTTCGAATGTTGCATAGTAATTTTTTAAATGAATTTCCCTCCTCAAGGTTTAAAATATTTTCTCCTCAAGAACATTTCTAAAAAATTAATAACTTAAGAAATTAGCAAAAGCAAATTAACTGTGAGATTATTTCAGAACAAGCCAGAAAGAAACAAGCTCGTGACTTCTAAGCAGTACTCATGAATTATATTTTACATCTTTTTTAATACGAGACAGTTTGAGTAGGTCAGAATTCAATGCCAGCTCAGTTTGCTAATTTTAAACAATACATCAAAGGTAATTTTGCGCTAGACCAAAAAGCTTCTTGTTTCTGTTCTGTTTTTGTATTCTTTTACAAAAACTGCTTTTAAAAATGTTACTTAATATCCAATGCAGTCAGTTTTCTGAACTCCATCCAAACCAGGTAAAAACTGGAAATTCACAATTGTTGAAAACCAACAGCTACTGATTTCACTCTGCAAACAGGCTAGCGGTGCATGTAACTGTGAAATAGAAGTCATTATGAGGGACTGTTTCTCTGTGTGGTAAAATGTTCAGATACTTCATTAGTAAGTAGTAAATTAATAGAAGCATAAACAGCGCTGAAGCAACCAGTTCCAAATCTTTCCAATCTCCACCACACAGGCTATAATTTTTACTTTTCTCTGTAACATTAACAACACTGGCATGCAAACTAAAGGCATAAAGGTGCCCTACAACTGTGATACCACAATTCCTAAAATATTGTTAGGTGATTAAGATGCCTCATAATTGATTTTCTTTGGAACTAATTTTTAGGTGCAATTCATCAGTAAAACAGTCTAGTGAACAAGGCAACCATTCTACAGGGTTTGGAGTTGGGAGGGGGGCTATTTACCTTTTTTTTGAGAATTATTTGGAATATGTTTTACTACACATCTTCATACTTGCAAATTTATTTTTTTTTTTAGCCCATTTTACTTAAATTCTTCTATGAAAAGACCCAAAGACCATCAGAAGAAAGCCTGGTTTCCCATGTTTTTCTGTGTAGCACTGTCAGAGCAAGCCCTTCTCTCACCTTTTGCAGTTCACCTGACTTGTCCCCTCCAAGCCCCGCGATGCACCGGGGCCAGCTGGAAGCTGGCTGCCCACTGCCTGGCTAATTGCCTGCTGTCTCTTCAAACATCCACCACCTTGGGTATAAGCAAAACGCCTCTCACCAGCAGCACTAACTTAAGTGCCTTCTCCACCTCACATTCCTCTTGGCTTGTAAAAGCTAATGTGAAGAAAGCATACAACTGCAGTTTGAGTTTTTCATTTTCTCACCAACCCTTTATGAAATGGTCTGCTGTGTTCAGGAGCTGGCAGGGGAGGGACAGACTGAGCCAAGACACCAATCTCTTCAAAGAACAGGCTAAAACACACAGCAGTGCTGAGGGAGGGGGGAAGAAACAACTTTCATTTTTGAATGTGTGATTTAAATTATTATGTGTCCACCTCATTTCAGTGTGAAGTTTAATTCCAAAGGGTAAACTGAACACTGATTAGTAAATATATGCAACAGATTAAGCAATGCATTAATGGCTTTTGATCAGAAGAGGAAAGAAAAAGACCTGCAATTGCAATTTTAAATTTCTTCTAATTTAAAATTTCCAACTACCACAATTAAGCACAAACCTATGCAGCTACTAAGCCATCAGCAAGTAAAAAAGCTCTTATTACCACGTGTCCTTGTCACCAAAGCACTACCAGCCTTTTCTTCACCACACAACCACACACAACTCAGTCAGATGAACTTACATTCTTTCTTAAAGAATATTAATGAGAAGCAAGGGTAAAGTTCTCAGAATATACGTAGAAAGTTAAACAAGACAAAATAAGCCTCTGAACTACAGGGACTTCATCAGGCTCAACCAGCCTGTGGGGCACTATGCTACCAGGTGGGGACCAAAAAGCCAAACAATCAAAGAAACAAACAACTAAACCCATAAAAGAGTTGGCAATGGCGGTTTCACTGCCTTCCACATTAGTCTTCCACTTGTTTCGAGTCATGCTTCAGCCCCAGTTTTACTACACAAGACATTCATCATGCTACCCTGTCACTATGTTGAGCACATTGGCATTTGGTAAATCACACCCAGTTTTACAACACAGAGGTGAAGTAACTTCCCTTCCATCCCCAAATAAATAGCAAACATAAGGCAAATTGTTATTATTTACAAGCACCGCATCAGTTCAGTACATTGGGTGATCATTTTCTGTCACATTTTACCTCTGCCAAGTACACAAAACAGCCATAGACTCACAGCCAGGATAAGCAGGTCTAACACCACTCCCTCTGTGGAGCCATCTATGCCCAACATAGCTGGCCTTAAACCACCAGCTGCACCTGCCCCAAGTGATGAAGGATTTAAAAAGATGCTATACTCCATATATATGTATGTACTTCTAACTGGCTGCACTAGAAATGCACGAGACAGTAGCACCAGACCAGAAGAATGCGAGCAGAAGTCAAAGGGGAAAGAAGAAAGCTAAAAGGGTGAGATGTCGCTTAACATCTCACTAAATCCATGCGTGCCTCATTGGATGTGCATCAGATGCAACATCTGGCTGGAGCACAAAGGGACACTGCTCTCCAAACCCTACAGGCATTAGCAACTGCACAGCTGACCTAACTCGACTTCCACGCACATTCTGAAAGAACGGGGACATCAGAAGCTTGAATTAGCTTAGATCAGCCCATGAAAAATTCACACTAGGCATGCTCCCTCCCTATTCTCACCTCTTTTTTCTTTTTTTCTCCTTGTAAGAACTTGTATAACTGCCTTTTGTTTTAAAATTAGAAGGCTCTTATCCCAGTAGTTATTGCTGTAGAGGCAAGCAGGGTAGCAAGAGATAACCAAAGCATTTTTCTTTTCTTTCCACGCTTCCCCTGAAGTTGTGGGAGTATCGCTCCTGATCATCTTGGAACATCTTCCTCTGGACAACGGCTGTTAAACTGCATGTAAGAAGTCTGACATTGCTTCAGCAAATCAGATTTAAAAAAAAAGTATCAAGAAGGAAGCAGCTGTACAGTAACAAATGTGAAAGATGACAAACACAATGTACAATCTTTCCAAACCACAGCAGAGCGCAGCTACAGAGACAAGCTGGGGTTTTGAGTATTTGAGCAACTGGCAAAAACTCAAAGCACCAGCTGTTCCCCAAACCTGCCTTTTGCCCTTTCACATCCCCCAAAAGGCACTGTAATTGACACTAACGCTAAAAATAATACTGAAGAACCATGAAACTCAGCTACATGTACATTCTTTATATATTCACTAAACTTGAAATGAACACCAACCAATTCATTATAGTCACAGCCCTTGGTGATAGGACAACAGGCAATGCTCTTAAACTGCAGCAGGGCATTCAGATTAGACATTAGGAAGAGGTTCCTCACTATGAGGGTGGTGAGACACTGGAAAGGGTTGCCCAGAGAAACTGTGGACGCTTCATCCTTGGAAGTGTTTAGGATCAGGCTGGATAAGGCTCTGAGCAACCTGGTTTAGTGGGAGACGTCCCTGCTCATGACGAGAGGGTTGGAACTGGATGATCTTTAAGGTCCCTTCCAATTCAAGCCATTCTACACTTCTATGATGATTCTATACAGCCCCTCTCCTTGTGAAAGTTGCCTTATTGCATTTTTTGAAAGACACTGTTTGACCCCTGTTTTTAATCTCCAAGAGGTTTCCTCTTACATCCTCTAGTAAAATATAACAAAACTGAACATTTTACCATGAAAAAGAGCTTTCTATACAGCCATCCTAAATTCTCCCTGAATATATTCTATTTTTATCAGGGACCTTTATTGCTTTTCATTTATGAATCTCACAGACTTCTATAAAACAGAGGAACTATTAGAATTCTCCTTCTATGGAGAAGAACAAAGAGATGGATTGAATATGCAGCTTGTCCTAAGTGATGTACCAGATGTGACTCCATTCAAAGTTAAGCAACGAAGTTTCTATGACTACATATACATGAGCTCTGTGTTCCTCCTGAGAGCTCAGCAGAAGCCTAGAGAGCAATCACTGAGTCACTGCATCTATTAACAGATAGATACAAGAATGATGCACTGAGCTCAAACACCTCATGGGCAAGCTCTGCTATGCATTCACCTAAATCTACATGTCTGAAGCCAGAGCTGACTTTCACCTCATCAAAACCAGAGATACGTTATCAGTTTCCTCAGCTTCTAGCCCCAGTATCAAGTTATACAACCTCCCCTAATCACACCATCTCTATTCAACATGATAAATTTCCATCTCTTAACAGCATCCAACTTGGTACTAGTGCCCATTTTCCTATTCAAGTTTGCAGTTCTAAGATAGTTAGCAATCACTCCACCGTCAAAATTTATATTAATGCCCCAGAAGTGATATTTATCAAAACATCAAAAGGAGACATTTTTCATAGTTATTCAAGTTCTATCAAGTAAGCAGTTCCTCTCTCAGCCACGTTACTACGGAATAAATACCAAAACAAAATAAAGTTTTGCTGAACATCACAATTACTGAATACTTCTACTAGAGCTATCCCAACCTAATGGGCAGTGTATGCATGAGGTAATAAACTGCTTTTTCATTTTTCCCTGACTTTTAATGCAACTCTTGATTTTGATACCAAGTTTTTTGACAGTTACTGTAAGTATGCACAAGGTCTAACAATTCTGTTACTTACGGATAACAAAAGAAAAAGAGAAAACCAACATCTTTCAAAAAGCCATGAAGTGAAATGCCTAGAAAATGTTCCCCTCAAAAGAATAGCTGAAATTTAATACAGAAGTCAACTCTATCAACATCATTTCCACAGATCTTCCTCCTGGTTGCCAGACCTCCATCAAAGGCAGGACAGTCAAGGCTGGAATGAAAAGGTTTTTTTCTTAGTGTCAGACCACCACTTCTGATCTTCATCTCATCATCTCAACCCAAGTATTAGCAATGATGAAATGCACACAAAGCCCCGAAGCAATTTTGTTTCTTTAACAGTGTTCTTCTTTTAATGTCTGTTGCAATGAGCTATTTCTGAAGGTTGACCAACTTGGAGAGATGTTTGGTTTTTGTTTGTGGTTTTTGGGTGGTTTTGTTTGTTTGTTTGTTTTTGGTTTTGTTTTGGTTTTTTTTTTTTTTTTTTTGTTTTGTTTTGTTTGTTTGTTTTTGTTTGTTTGTTTGTTTTTGTGGGGTTTTTTTGTTTGTTTGTTTTTTTCTTTTATTTGACTGGGTTTTTATCTGTGCTGAGCTCTTCAGGGCAGATTTTATGGTCCAGCAATATTATGAAGGAAATCAAGACATTAAGCAATGGCAAGAGGAAGGCCAACAGGGGAGGAGATAATGTTTGGTTTTCTTTATTTACAACCTATATATATTTTATAGACCTATGCTCCCCCAGAGAACTCTCCACGTGTCCAAAGATGCCTTAAGAAACAGAATAAAAATTTTGAGTCTGTTATCCTCTGCTAACACTGCAGGCCTGCAACACAAAAAGTCTACAGAACTACTAAAAGATGAACAAATTATTTCAGAAATGTCATCTAATAAAGAAGTTGGGAGAGAAGAAAGTAAATGGCACAGCACCCTTATATTTTCAATTACCTTAAATTTAATTTTCATCAAAATGTCACACTAACATTGACTCCAACCAAGGATACACAAGATTACATTCACTAATGTAGGAAAAAAAAAAGTCTGGAGATTTACCTTGAAATTTTATTTCCATAAAAGCGTAGACTGTAGTACAGAAGAGGTTTTAAAATGCTATCAACACTTAAGAAAACAAGCCAGAAATGTGCCTTATTTTCATGAAAGTTTACTGGATTTCCCCCCCCCTTTGTTTTACAGCCCCATCTCTGCATTACCTGTTGACCATGATTTAAGAAGCTATTTGTGCACCTGCAACACAGTAATAGTGGCAACGGTCTCATCAACTTCCACTCCTGTGCCTGGGTCCACAGCTCACTGAAGTAGAGAGATTATGATAAAGTTTTATCTTCTGCTCTAAACTAAAATACCATATGCATGCCACCCAGTTAAATGGCTTTGCCCTTGTTAAAGGAAGAAATAAAACTGTTTCTTGCTTTCTGCTAGTGAAGAAAGTGTACAATCAGTAGCCTAGCTGAGATTACTGCACTGTTTTATCTCCATTTCTAGGTAAACAATTATAGTTATTTTCAGGCCCAAATAGAACAGAACTATGGAATATATTTTTTTCCTGTATTAAGTTCTCATTGCCCAAATTAATGGAATTTTCAATTTACATTCACAGCATTTTGTAACACTGCCCAACATGCAAAAAAACTTTCCCAATAAATTAGTTTGGGGCTTTTTTTTTTTTTACCTCTGTCACTTAAATGTTTATACTTCCCAAAGAGGTCTTATGATTTTTATAAAAATATAAGAAAACACACTGTATTTTTCATGTTGAAGTACACTTTTTTTAAACATTAATACTTTTTTTAATCACTACCTTTCTTCACAGGATCAACCTTCCCTAGCTCATCTGTGAATATCCATCAGCTAGTTTTACCCTCTCCTCCTCCTGCTTATCTTTCCTCTGAAAGCCCAGATCTTTGGTCACCTTCTCATTCACCTTCTCCCCTTATGACATTACAATCGTAGTTTCAGGCTTTAAGCAGATCATTTTCAAACAAGCTTCTTGAATCTACTCTCAGACTCCCATTCCTTGCAACTCTTCTAATAGAAAGAAACACAGAACAACAGAATAAAAACACTGTGGCTGCACTGAAGCTATTTGTTAAGCTTTTAAATATTATTTCTCCTTCACTAACCCATTTTAAAACTTCCTTGGTACACTTAATGTTACCAAGATATCTATTTAAGAGCAGGTTTGCTTACTTGAAATCTAATAGAGGTTCACAGATTGCACAATACAATAGCTTGCTGTAATGAATTCTATTGCTCTGACAGCATCAGATCCACCCATCCTTTTCTACTCGTCCTGTATCAAAATACAGATGATCCAGGACACCTTCACACATGACTAGAGTCTCTTGTTTCTAGATCATGAGCTGACTACTCTATGTAAAACGTTGTTTATTAAGCCAAAACATCAATCATGCTCTCTCTCAAAAGAAGTAAGGCTAAAGGGTACTAAAGAAATCCTACTGATTAAACAGGAAGACACTCACATGTGGTATAATTGTTGCTGTAAAAAATAAAAATAAGGGTAAAAAAATGAAAAAAATACATGAAGAGCATGGCCTGGAAAACTGTACAGCAGCTTTTACCCAAACAAGTAAGTTTAAATCTAGTTTAACAGAACACTACAAGCTGACACTGTTTAAAGGTGAAAGGTGGCTAGTCACAGAATATAGCATGTGGAATAGGAAAAAACATTGATTTGTACCCATGTCCAGATTAACTACCATTAAATTTATTAACTGATGGATATAAATCCCATTTTCTCGTTGTCTTTCTGTATCCGCGTGGATATCCACACACACACACAATGACAACAACTCACATTGTTGCTTCCCACTGAATGAACCGTGACCAGTTCAAAGTATCAACAAAAGATGCAGACAAGTTAATCTTTTTCTTAGCGTGATGGCTGCTCACCCTGCTCAGTCCCTTCCAGATGGCTCAGTGTGAAAGGGCTGGTGGGATGGGGAAGAAGGAATATTCCATACTGTTCTGAACATCTGCTCTGTTCATACATCAAAGAGCCCCAACAAATATATTACTGCCACTATCAATTTTACTATTTTGACCTAATTTCAATTCTTTCAAGCTAACACCAAATACAGGAAAGTCTGTGTACACGAGAAGGAAAAAAAGTGTCTTTTCTAGCTACGTAAGAGCTTTTGTTTACTTTTTGCTATGCTAAGAATGGACTTGTTTCAATAAGGAAGCACTTACTCTGCAGTGAAAACACATTTTTTCTTTCATATGACCTTTCTTGAAAGCTGTATTATACTCCAAGAATTTCTTACTACCCCTTCTCCAATTTACCCTTTAAAAACCCCATCTCTTGAAAAGAAGCACTCAGCCAGAACACAGAGAAGGAACTCAGCACAGATTTAAGGAAGAAGCAGCGCTTTGTCCTACAGCACAGGAAAAGAGACTTAGATGGATCACACACACCCCCCTTTTGTGGCATCTTGACATATGCAAACCATACGGATGCTAAATTATTCAGCTCTTTCTGCTTTGAATAACCAATGACTACATGTATGAAAATTCAGAAGTACTGAAACATGGATTGGAAAAGTGGCATCCTGGATAATCTAATGTTGGTTTAACCTTTACAACCTAAATGGTAGCATTTGGTGAGTATACACTAGATGAGGTCAAAAGGAGCAAAACCACAAAGCAGCAGAGCTAATTAGAACACGAAGCTGATTAGGTCAGGAACAGCCCTCCACTAACAGGTCAAAATGTTTCCAGGTGTCACCAGGCTCAATCTCACCAGAGCTGAGCAGAGTGTTGGCTGCATAAAGCCCCCATCTCTGACAAAATGTCTACAGGCCACTATTTCAACCACCAGAAGTGGTTGCTCCATTGCCATGGAGCAATCCAGTAAAGCCAGCCTTAAAGTAAATCATGGTTTAAACATCTTGCTATGCATTTCCAACAGTAGTGATTGCCATCTATTTAGCACCTCTTTTCTATCGTAGTACTACTGCAGAGCAATACACTTATGTTAATATAAACTTACTGTTCCTTAGGGATCAGTACTGGGACTGATGCTATTTAACATCTTTGTCAGCAATACAGACAGCAGGATTGAGAGCACCTCAGCAAGTCTGCAGATGACACCAGGCTGCGTGCTTGTGAGAACAAGGCTCTGAGCAACGTGGCAGAGTGGAAGGTGTCCCTGCTCACAGCAGGGGGGGTTGAACATAGATGATATTCAAGGTCCCTTCCAACCCAAACCCTTCTATGATTCATTAAAATAAAAAAACAATAATAATAAAGAACTGCTACTTGATAGTATTACAAAGCTAACAATCAACCATTAGAGGACATTTTCCCATCTAGAGGAAGTTTCTTCTTCACCAGTCATCTACTTTAGGATCATTTTAGACTACAGTCCAAAGCCCACCTTTGCAGACATTCTTGCTTCATCCATCTGACAATTAAAATAAGAGGACACAGAGTGGCTTTTCATTTCCCAATTTACTAGAAACCACTGGAAGACCAACTATGATTCTTTTAGTATGGCCTCTTGACTTTACACATCTTAAGAGCGCGTGTTTTGAATCTGGTTTGGGTATCTAATATACATTCCTCTAATAGCTTCTTTTGAGTTGTAGAAAGTCACATTTTATCTATGTTATGGAAATGGAATAGTTCTGTAATCAAGAATCATTACTATTTAATATTTTAACACTGAGACAATTTAATGCTGGAACAGCTTGTAATAGTAAATCACAGGTATCACAGGGTGTCAGGGGTTGGAAGGGACCTTGGAGATCTTCCGAGTCCACCCCCCTTGCCAGAGCAGGGCCATATAATCCAGCACAGGTCACACAGGAATGCAGCCAGGGGGGTTTGAAAATCTCCAGAGAAGGAGACTCCACAACCTCTCTGGGGAGCCTGTTCCAGTGCTCTGTGACCCTGACAGTAAAGAAGTTCCTCCTCATGTTAAGGTATAACCTCCTGTGCTCCATCTTACATCCATTCCCCCTTGTCCTATCACAAGGTATGATTGAGAAGAGGCTGTCCCTTTCCTCTTAACACTCAACCCTCATACATTTATCAAACCCCTCTCCGCCTTCTTTCCCCCAGACTAAAGAGCCCCAGGTGTCTCAGCCTTTCCTCATAAGACACATATTCCAGTCCCCTCATCATCCTTGTAGCCCTCCATTGGACTCTCTCAAGTAGATCCCTGTGTCTCTTGAACTGGGGAGCCCAGAACTGGACACAATACTCCAGGTGAGGTCTCACCAGTGCAGAGTAAAGGGGGAGCAGAACCTCCCTCAATCTGCTGGACACAGTCCTCCTAATGCAACCCAGGATGCCATTGGCCTTCCTGGCCACATTGTTGTCCCATGGAGAAGTTGTTGCCCACCAGGACTCCCAGGTCCTTCTCCACAGGGCTGGTCTCCAACAGATCACCTCCCAACCTGTACTGGTGTCATTTGTTATTCCTCCCCAGATGCAGGACTCTGCACTTATCCCTAGTAAACCTCATTAGGTTCAGCTCTGCCCAGCTCTCTATTAAAAGTCTGAAAATATAACCAAACCTTTTCTTAACATTTAGATACAATAATGCACAAACAGCTGCTGGAGACCA
The DNA here is from genome assembly GCA_027560015.1 of Chloroceryle amazona. Taxonomy (NCBI): domain Eukaryota; kingdom Metazoa; phylum Chordata; class Aves; order Coraciiformes; family Cerylidae; genus Chloroceryle; species Chloroceryle amazona. Next base: position 15,431 of record JANHFX010025530.1, read on the forward strand.
TTGATAACACATGCATCCAAGACTTCCCCCTTCACAACGAGTAAGTGTTATCAAATGTATTGATTATTTAAATAAAACATTAAGTTGAAGCTAGGCCTTGCTGACTTACACTGATCCCATTTAACAGATCCTTACTGGATTTCAAGTGCTTGAAATAACTGTGTAGGTCACAGCCCATGTGACAAAGGCCACCTGGTGAGACATCAAGAACCCACCTGAAGTGTGAACATGTCAGTCAGATCCTCAAGTGACCTCAAGCTAAACCAAAAGGAAATTCAGTCATTTGTTTCAGAACTCCAATTAACCCTACATTGGAGGGATAAGTACAAAAGGATGAAGGATCCACTTGATGCCAAATAATATCCATTTTATGGCAATACAGTGTTCCCCCTCTCCCTCATCTAACATTGATCAGTATCAAATGCTTTCACAACAGCATTTTTCAGAGGAAAAAAAAAAATCTGTTCTTTAACTCTTTCCCCACAGCAGTTGTTCTAAAATGTCATGGAAGTGTTAATTTTAGTTTTTCTTACAGTGCTTTCCCACACCAAAAAGCCTCCAAAAAATACTCATATATACACAAGTACAGTTTGTGTAAAAATATATTTGAAATATACACATTTATTATACATGACAGTGATGACTGAAGAGAGCAATATCATAGGTCAAACAGCAGAAGAAAAACATTTTGTACCATGACCATTCAGCATTAACCTTTGCCTGCCTTGACTCTTCATATACCTCCACTACTCCCAGTCTGCACCAGGCAAGAGAGACTGGGGAAAAAACTGCAATGCTGTTTTAACACCAACGTGCCCTTGTGGCCAGGAAAGCCAGTGGTATCTGGGGTGCATTAAGAAGAGTGTCCAGCAGATCGAGGGAGGTTCTCCTCCCCCTCTACTCTGCACTAGTGAGACCACATCTGGAGTACTGTGTCCAGTTCTGGGCTCCCCAGTTCAAGAGGGACAGGGAAATACTAGTGAGAGTCCAATGGAGAGCTACAAAGATGATGAAGGGACTGGAACATCTCTCTTATGGGGAAAGGCTGAGAGCCCTGGGGCTGTTTAGCCTGGAAAAGAGAAGCCTGAGAGGGGATCTTATTAACGTTTACAAATATCTGCAGGGTGGGTGTCAAGTAGAAGGGGCCAGGCACTTTTCAGTGGTGTCCTGTGATAGGAGGAGAGGTAATGGTAGCAAGGTGAAACACAAGAAGTTCCATCTCAACATGAGGATAAACTTCTTCACAGTGAGTGACAGAGCCTGGAACAGGCTGCCCAGAGAGGTTGTGGAGCCTCCTTCTCTAGAGATTTTCAAGACCCACCAGGATCTGTTCCTGTGTGGCCTGCCCTGGGTGTTCCTGTACTGACAAAGGGGTTGGACTCGATCTCCAGAGGTCCCTTCCAACCCCTACCCTTCTATGATGCTATGAGGCTACAACAGTGTGTCACAATCCTTAAAATACCACGCATTCAAGCAACTTCCCTGTCCACAACCAAGGTTCTTGAGACACAGCAGCATAAATTTCCTGGCATGTGCCAGGAAACAGTTCATGAAGGATTAAATTAATATAAATTAAATCAATAGCCATAAAATTTCTCAAGGTGGAGCTTCCCACTCACACCATAGAATTTCAGCAGGAAACTTAGGATTTCCTTAGTTCTCCCAGTTATGACACTACAATCAACATTTCACTTTCCTTCCACACATCTGTCAGAAACCTGGAAATGGCAGCTAGTCTATGGGGGGGAGGTTTTATTTTGGGTGCATTTAAAAAAAAATAACAAAGTATCTTGAGTTTGCATCCAACATAAGTCTAAGTGAATTAACATTAAAAATTTGAACTATTTTCATCCTGAGCCAGGTATGCCACCTGTTCCCATGAAGTCCATCTTCTGGTGGCTACCATACTACAGGGTTATCCCAGAGTGCCAGGCAGTCGAGGACAGGTGCATAAATCTAGAAAAATACTGAGTTAGAGCTCAACAGTCAATACAGTAGCAAAACAAAAATCAAAACCTACAAGAAACCCAAACCATCCACCACCTATAAAAAAATGAGCACAAAACCCATCATATGATGCACATGAAATTACCAATTTGTAATTTTCCAATTCATAAAATAAAATAGTAATAGCTACACACAACACAGTAGAACAGTTATCAGAAGTACAAGAGCTCCATATACCCAAACAACTGAATCACAAGCAAGTAACACTAGGTCTAACAAATCAAGATGGATTATACTCCTTTTCCTGGCCTTACGGATATTGAAGACTTCTTAATTTTAAGTTAGGTGGATAGATATCCATTTGTCTTTCACCAGGAAGAGAATGCCAAGAGAAATAAAACTGTAGTAAAAAGAAAAATCTGAATGCACTTGACGTATCTAATTTTAACATACCAAACATCAAGATTGAAAGAAGCTTCCCCAAATATAAAACATTCTCCCTTCGTGTTTCTGTCTCTCGTGACAGATCCTACCTTTTACTAACACTGCAAATTCAGGTAGCAAAATTTTGCCCTCCATTAACTTCATAATAATTCATTCTATGACCCTTGTCTGGTTTTGGATTTTTTTTCCTCCTTGCTTTTCTTCGGGAGTGGGGGTATTAAATAAAGCATAAAATCCACATCAAGCATTAGTAAAAGTAACAAGTTTTGATACAGCAACATTGGCTTACAAACCCTTATTTGCATCATTAAAGAGATTTCCTTGTTACCCATACAGCAACTCCTATTATGAGACAAATAAGCTACTATAAACCCATAGTGAGTCTCCGACTGAATACAGCAGTTAGTCTTCTCCAAAAGTCCCCTTTCAAGACTTGAAGGCTGAAAAGTTGTGTTCCATGAAATCTGGCATTGTATCAACAGATCTCCATGGAGCTGGCAGGGTAGAAGTGCTCCAGAAATCAGCTTCAACAAAGGAGAGAGGAAAAAATAAAAAGAGCTTAAGCACCTTTCTTTTCCAGCTAAAAATCGAACATCAAATCTTTGCTAGGGTTGCTGAGGACTGCCAATAAGAATACTAATTTCTTAAAGTCTTTCTTCCAGCATTTAAATATCCTTTGTGGAACCTTTCATAAACCTTTTCTGTCTTTCTTCAAGACATATGTATTTATGCCTTGAAAATGTAAATATAGCTTTTGAAGAGCCTACAAAATTTCAGAACCTAATATTGAACATTTGGAAGTATCTCACTATTTTACAGCTATCTCTGTAACTCTCTTCTTTTTGTCAATGCCAAATGTGGGTGAGTTGGGAGGAAGAAATCCTACAATAGCATTATACAGTACAACAAAAGCAGAACTGAAAAAAAAAAGATACATCAAGTCCATAAAAAGGGAGCAGCACCATTCACCAGAGGTTTTCGACTTGGGGACCTCCAGGGATGTTCAAAGACTTCAAAAAGAATCAGGAGAACAGTAACTAAGGTTAAAAACTGCACTAGCAACTTGTGTGGTACAACAAAAGCAGAGAGACCTGCAGAGCAGAATAATTGGCGCTGATGATCTTGTGTCCATCTTACCGAGGGTGTTTTTGTTAGGGAATCAGGGATATTTGTTCCCAACTCGCTCTCACCCAATCACATGGCAGATTAGATGCTGAACACCAATAGGTGTGCTCACACAGAATATCTTTTGGTTTTAGTAGCCTTGTTGGAAAAGAAGAGTTTGTCCTCTACAACCTGGGAATCTGAAGCATAAATATACTCCTGGACCCAAACCAATAGAATAATGCACCCTAAAATGCCACTTGTCACAACATGTTTTAATTCATTACATAAAGGTTGAAAAAGAATGGGTTTATTTTATGAGGACAAGGTAAAAGAAGGGTTGATATACACTGGTTGAAATATACTGAAATACTGGCTGAAAAAACCCAGTTGTCTTCAGGCTGAAAATCTGACACTATTTTTTAATTATGGCTACCTCCAAAATTTACAAGTGAAGGCTCTATGGAAAAGGAGGTAATAACAGAACTCTACACAAGTCAGAGCTTCATCTGTCCTCTCCTCTCCTGTACTGCATCCAGCTACCCAGGACTTGGGGAAGGATCTCATCCTCATTGCTAGCTGGCAGTCAAACAAGTACCAAATTCCTGGCAACACAGTCAACTAAAACCCACTGAAGGGGGAACAGATTGCCTAAACCTAACAAGGCTGCAACTGCAAAGTAGCGTCAGAAAACCTCCTACTGCAAGGTTACCTAACACCCACGTTACTACAATATCTGCACACCTAGACATTAAATTTACTCTCCAGAGTTCGGGAGGGCAATAAGCAGCATTTCAAATACACAGTCGAGAGGCACAAAGCTACTTGATGATGCCAGTCAGCACACAAGGCCCATAGAAGGCTTGGAAATTGGACTAAGATCCTATTTCCAATACTTAGCACCAAATGCTTCAACCACAAGATGAGTTGTTTCCTTCCCAGAAGCAATACCCAATCACTGCCTTAATATCCACTCCACTTGAAGTTGTGCTTTAAGACAGCTGTAAACCAACCACTTCTTGATTTAATTAAATGGATTCCTTTCCCCATTCCCTGTTTCAACATTTCTATTATAGTTGCTGCTCCTGGCCGAGCTGCTTCCAGGGCTAGAATCAGGTTGGAAGCGAGTAGAAACTTAATCCAGAGGAAAGAAGTCAAAGCAGTTTACAGAATTACTGCCCTTAGTGCTGAGACCATGCAGTGGCAGTGAGAGCACTCAATCTGCTGCAGAAAGAAAAAATAAATAAAACCGAACAAAAAAGCGCACGCACAACCACCCAAACAGCAATTCAAGCTAATCTCCCATTTCATAAAGAAACAAGACAAAGGCATTCAAAACACCAGTTACATCATTTAGTTGTGTATAAGAATAGCAAGCTAAGCACAAGTGACTCCTAAAATGTGGTAATCTGCAATGTGGAACTAAAAGATTAGACAATACCTAGAAATGTCTGTGTTGGAAGGGACCTCCACAGCCCATCTAGTCCAACCCCCCTGCTGAGAGCAGGGACATCCTCATCTAGAGCAGGTTGCTCAGAGCCTCATCAAGCCCCACCTTGAATGTCTCCAGGGATGGGGCCTCAACCACCTCCCTGG
>JANHFX010025530.1:21319-38532 GCA_027560015.1 Chloroceryle amazona
GGCCCTCTCCAGGCTTTTTGTAGCTCCCTTCAGGTACTGGAAGGTGGCTGTTAGGGCTCCCCAGAACCTTCTCTTCTCCAGACTGAACAATCCCAGCTCCCTCAGCCTGTCCTCACAGGAGAGCTGCTCCAGCCCCCTGATCATCTTCGTGGCCCTCCTCTGGACCTGCTCCATCAGGTCCATGTCCTCCCTGTGCTGAGGGCTCCAGAGCTGGATGAACTATTCCAGGTGAGGTCTGACCAGAGCAGAGCAGCAGAATCCCCTCTCTCCATCTGCTGACCACACTTCTTTTGCTGCAGCCCAAGATGCAGTTGACCTTCTGGGCTGCAAGCACACCCTGGCTGCTCACATCCAGCTGCTCCTCTACCAGCACCCCCAAGTTCTTTCCTGCAGGGCTGCTCTTCCCCCAGCCTGTATTGACAGTGGGGGTTGTTCCAGCCCAGGTGCAGGACCTTGCACTTGCTCTTGTTGAACCTCAAGAGGTTCACCTGGGCCCACCTCTCCAGCTTGTCCAGGTCCCTCTGGATGACATCCTGTCCCTCTGGTGTATTGACAGCACCACTCAGCTTGGTGTCAGCTGCAGACTTGCTGATGGTGCACTCAATAAGTAATTGCTTTGAACTGGAAGAGTTCTTCCCCCCAAGGATAGTGAAACACTGGAACAGGCTGTCTGGGGATGACCCATCAGTGGATGTGTTCAAGACCAGGCTGGACTCAGCCTTGAGCAACCTGGTCTAGTGGGAGGTGTCCAGGCCCATGGCAGGGGAGTTAGACCTAGATGACCTTTAAGGTCCTTAATACATATTTTTCAACTGTTTTAATGCACAGCTGAGGCAGCTATATAAAGAAACTATGTCACCGCAACTAGATTAACATAATTTAAGTGTAGTCTGTTTAATCCTATAAACTATATAAACTGCACAGAAGATGAGAGCTTTAGAAGTGAATGTTTTATTTACAAGGAAAGGTATGACTGCAGCGAGTATTGATAAAGCACACTAATTTTATTCCTGAAGTTAGATGAAAGGGCAACCATCTAGATCCTTATGATCACTGCACTTTGTGACCTTTGAGCACAACTAATTTCAATACCTACTTAAAATATTTTCCCCACTCCAGTTCCACAATGTCCTGAAGTTTGACATGAGTTTCCTTCAAAATAACTTGCATATTGGACCAAAATACTGTCGATATCGATCTATCATTAAATTGTTTTAACAAAAATGTTTCTTGGAAGTAGGTGTTCATTCTTAAAATCATCAAGTAGATTTTGAACCTAATAAGCAATGAGTAAAAAATTTTTAAATCCTAGAATGTTGATGTCTGGGATTTTTGCTTTTCTTTATACAACAGAAACAAAGACAGATGCAGAATTCTGAATTACTAGAAATCTGCCTCAATTCCAGCACTGCTGTTAGTGTTATCTTGGTTATAAAGTGATCCCCTGTGAAATGCAGTTATTGGTTTAAATCCCATTAAGCTGATGAGATCCCACAATCCAAGAGGAACAGATTTCTTCATTATGACAGTAACTAGCTACATGCTAAGTAAGCAAAAAGAGGACTGATATTGACACTTCTGATGAGGTTCCTGGAGCAATACTGTGGTTGTTTACACCCTGTGGTAATTGAGAATCCTATCAAATCTTTGCAGCTGCACTGGAGATGGGAGTTTTTGTGGACTGATCAGGTAGCACCAGGCACAAGAGTGTTGACTCAGTTAACTTTAAATGACAGTCTTTGAGAAACAACGATTACACAGATCTTTTCTACACCCCAAGTTATGTTACAACCCCATCAATACTTACATTGCTCTTAACTACACTTTAAAATAGTCAGTATAATCTACAGACACTACCAGCTGCACGTACGGAAAAAAATCAAACCATTAGACACTAATCTACATGCAGTTCAGGAAGTAATTTAACTACATCAGTTAAATTTAGAAACTGATTTAGTTAATCATTGCACAGGCAACCGAGATTTAAACCTCATCCTCAAGCAGATCACTATGCACTAGCTGCATAATTCAGAAGGGAAGTAACTATGATGCCAATCACAGGAAAAAGTTCAGAGAAGAGGCCATGGACTTCATTTATTTGCAATATTGAAGTCTCAGATGATGACGATGAAGAATACTGCTGTATATGCTCCTATCACTATATTAAAAACAGTGGTCATGCTAAGGATCTCACAGCATGGATGCCAATTTTACCAAATTCACCTCCTTGTGTGCTAACATGAAATCCATTTTGGCAGGCTGCAATTTAAAAACATTAAGTCCCTTAACTCCATGCAGTTATATCTAAAACTTAAATAAGTGTACAGTGAATACAGTTAAACACAAGACAGGCAGGAGTTGAGCCCAAATATTCAGCCTTTGAGTACCAAAAATCAGACAAAACAAGAAACTGATAGAAAAGACATGCACCTCTTAATTAAGATTAGAATCTGTGATCAGATTTGTCTATCATGTTTTAAATCATTCTCTCCCAAAACCAGTTGCACCCAATTTTTGTTTTAACATTCATAATGCAAAGATTCTGTGACACTTCCTGCTCTCTCATGGGCCTTCTGTCCCCAGAAGACAACACTGCCTTACTTCTGCCCCCATCCACTGCTATGTAATTGGTGATCTTCAGCTTCTGGCTGCATGAGTAATCCAGAAATCTTCCACAATTCTAGAGAAGACTGCTTCTCTCCTGCCCAACATACATTTCACAGTAACTCCCCTAGTCTGAAAAGCTTCCTTCCTTCACGAAAAATGCAAACTAGTCTTCTGAAGTAAATTCAGAGGCAACTTCTCTTAAATTCTTGATTTAAACCAAACTAGTAAGTTACTAACTCATTCTATAATTTGCCATCCGCAAAAGACGCAGGCTATGTCACTGAAGTCAGAAAGTCTTTGCAAATAAATTTGGTCTAGCCCTGACTAAAAATATTTAAATACATACGTATTTCTAATGACTGGAACAGTCTTTATCCACACAGCGATCACAAATGTGGTTTTAATACCTTTCTTCAAAACACGCAGCTGAATATGCAACATTTTTATATGCCAAGCTGTGTTTATCACCACCTACAAGCAATTCTAGAGATGTTTCTTCAACCAGTCTAGTGACTTGACTCTTGGGGCTGATAAGCATCAGGGTCCTTTCGCAAGCCTTGCATTCAGTTAGTTCCTTTCTGACTGCACCTTTAACTTTTTGCTACGCTTCCCTAGCATAGTGTTGTAGTATCGCAGGGGAAATTTAGCAACTTGGCTCTACTGGGGGCATTTATATTAGCAAAACACACGAGGAAATCCAGAAAAGCAAGCAACAAGGCACGACTACAGTCCAAGTAACAAAGTACTTGATTTAAAATGGCAATGCCTTACTATGCATGCAATCAGGCAAACAGAGCTGTTAAATTTTTAATTATGACTTAAGTGAAATTCTTTGAAGCAGAAATTTAAAGAGGAAAATACTACATTTCTGTTGAAAAGTCCTTATTTCAAATACAAGCTTTTTTTATTGACCAGGTAGACTTTCCAAACTGTTTGTCCTATTTGTAATACATAAATGATCAATATGCAAAGTTCTATTTGTTTACTAAAATTAGGTTTTAGTATTTTTTAAAAAAATCAAAGATTGATTATTTTCAATTATGTTCAGCATTCTGTCTTTAAATACTTTTCAGCTACATTTAACTCCATACTTTAAAACAATATACATTTATAGTGAGGGTCAGCACTAGGACATAGGCACAGTTAACAGTCTCCTAAAGCACTGCTGCATACTTTGCTTTTTTCAGAGACCTCGAAGCAAGGCTGGCTGCTGTTTCTGCCAAAGGCAGCACTTGAGGTGTACAGCAGAGGAAGAAAGTGGTCTCTCCTACAAGTGGTTAATACTTTCAACCTCCTCATCCTCTCAGGAGGAAGAAAAACCAAACCTGCTCTCCATCTTCTACCGCTCAAAAGGTTTCTTCCCCACTGCACAAGCAGACAAGCTGTAGCATCTACCCCACTCCCCCCCCAAAAAAAAAAACAAAAAAACAAAAAACCCAGAACAGTTTTACTTTTGATTGTAACAAAATTGTTGTCACTTTAGCAGTAGCCCTTCATTAGTACTGCTGAGCATGGCCCACATCTTACATCACACAGTGAAGGAAGGGCACCAAAGCCGTTTCCATACTCTTCCACCAGCACAACAGACACTTCTCTAAGTCTGTAGTGTAGATCTAACATCTGAGATGGGAGGGGGAGTCAAAGGTATTTAACCCCACAAAGCTTAATATCAATAAATATAACCCATTATCCATTGCACTTTGGGGTAAACAGTAAACATTTAACCTCAGCAGATTTAGTTTATATCTCTAAGATGGTACATCAGCAAGGTACAGATTATACAGAGTAATTAACAGATGAAAATTTATAAATCCAGTACCTCATGAACATCCATGAATAAAGCAAATTTACTGCTTTCTAAACAATAAGATCAGTGTTTAAATAATACCAGTCTCCTAGGCTAGCAGTGCTTTTGACATGTTCCAGAGCCTAATTCAGCATATCTTCAACATCACAAAGATATCAACCTCCCTCCCAATGCTAACTCAAACCCTCCTAGGCAGTTTCCAAACTTCATCACTGGTCTTCACTTTAAGGACTGCCACAGTCTTCAAAACTATTTGTAATAGATTCACAGAAATACAAGTGACAAGACGTGTTCAGTAAGGGCTCCCCTGAACAACTTACCATTTAAAAAAGGGAGCAGAGAATGTCCTTTCTGTTCACACCTTTGAGAAGACAGCTGCTCCGTCACTTGCTAGCACACTCAGGTGGCTTTATCTGCGAACAAAGACAACCTTCAGCTTAGCTTTTCAGTAACAGAATAAAGATAAACATTAAAAATCAGGTTCAGTGACTGGATAAAAAAATAATAAAACACGAGTAAAATCCAGACACTTTTACCTTTTTGAGCTAAATGTTATTTCATGTTACAGCTTAAATTTTTTTAAGGTAAGAAGACAGATTGTGCTATTTTATAATAAATGCCCATTTTTAACTGGAAACATATGCAGAGTAGGTAACACCTAAAGGCTATGGGAATGGAAAAATAAGATAATGGCCTACAGTAAAGTGTAAAAACCACCAGGTTCGAGTCCTTCAGTTACTTCACAGTCAGTTAAGTATTTCTAAGCACAAACATTAAAACAAAACACACACACTGAAGAAAGCAGTAAGAATATCACAAAAATTAAGTACTGAGCTATATCCACAAAATATTAAGGATCCTAGCACCAGAAGAATATTCTGACTTGTAGATATTTAGACAACCACAAAACCTTATTTTACAAAAAAATGCCATAGCTGCACTTTCTGCAAGAAGTGAATAAAAATTCTCTCTGAAGTAGATCACTTGACTGTTAGATACTAGCATCATAGCCATATTTTTAAGGCTGCTGCTGTACATTCCTTGATGGTACTTGATTAGACATTTTAGACAAATGCTTGAGATAAAAAAACCCTTCTCTATTTCAAGGATGCATTTATAAAATGGAATTTATAACAAAGCCAAAGCATGCAGAAGAACATGAGACTGTTAAAGTCATTGCATAGCTTTCTCAAAGGCAAGACATCAGTGTCCTAGACAACATCTCTTGTCCACTGTTACTACTACATTTCATTCAGTCACCCTCTATGTATTAGAGCTTTAAAATCATGGTGCCCTCACCTCAATTCTATTAAGTGCTGGTGCAGTGGCCACCTATTCCAAACAGAATATTGCCCTTTGATTAGCTTGCTATCAAAATCTATCAATTGGACAAGGCCTTGGTCTTCACATAAGCATTTCCAGGCTTACAGAAAGAACCATGGGGATTTTAAAGTAAATTATTAAACACAAAAGTTCATAGATAAGCCAGAGATTAAATTATGGACACACTCACTACATTTTAGATGCATAATTATGACAAAAAATATTGCAAATGCATGCAACTTGAGATACATAAAGGCAAATATTTCAGTACACCATTAGCAATCCAGTAATATTTATCTACTGGTATAGCTGTGAATATACATACTCACTTGCAAATGGATTCTTTCTTTACCATAAAAATCTTTGAAAGGGAAGATAACCCAACAAAAGCCATTATAGAAATATTCTTACTCCTACCAATACATCACTGACTCCTCTGGCAAGTGCCCCAGTTGGACTCATTCACTGACTAAATTACAGAAAGTACTGTACAGTTTTAATGGGGTGTCACAGTTTAGGGCAGCCCCTTAGACCTGTACAGATGCTCTCTGTTAACCCCCCTCCCTCCCCAAAGGGGAAGGGAAAAGGAATAAGGGAGAGACACTGAGCAATTGGAAAAGTAAACTAGAACAGCTTAATGATAATAATAATAATATAGAATATGTACAAATCTATACAAAACCAGTATTGAACCCAACCCCTGATGGTAATGACATCACCGGCACCACTGATGCTGTGGAGCAGACACCAGGGGAGTCCCAGACTGGGCCCTGCAGCAGATGGGGGCTGTGCTCAGGAGCTGGATTCTGGTACCGGATTCAGGAACACACCGATTGGGATTGAAGGCAGAACAGAGAGAGTCCTCCTTGGGTGCTCCGAGGAAGGAACCGAAAGAGGACCTGAGCCAAGCCAAGTAAAGCTGGCAAAGTGGTCCAAGAGGGAAGAGCAGCCTGGGAGCCCCCACAGAGAGAGCTCTAGACCCTCCAGATTTCTCAGCTTTATACCAAGTATGCTGCATGGGCTGGATACCTCGTTGGTCAGTTTGGGGTCCCCTGCCCTGTTTGTTCCTCCCTGCAGGTGCCGCCTTTCACTTTCCTGCACCCCACAGTGTGCTACACAAGATCCAGCAGTGGCCTTTCACACCCATCATTGGCATTAACTCTGACCATGGGGTGTTGTCACTGCCAGCAGCAGACACTGTGCAAACAGGCTGCTGACTGCAGACAGTGCAGGGAGTTAGAACTGAGCTGAACAGTAAAATCACTGAACAGAACCAGCTCTGTTCTCACCCAAACCATGACACATGGTAAGACTTTAGAAATGCAGAATGCCTGACTTCTAGTTAGAAATGTATAGCCAGCTCAATTATGTTTAACATTTTAAGACTTAAATAGGACTCCCAGATCCAAGGAGGTTGTACACAACCAATCTGAAGGACAAGCTATATGGCACACTGAGGATTACTTCAGAAATCCACAGAAAAAAAATACAGGATTTAATGCAAAACATAACCTTTATACAGATTGAGGATTAAAAGTATCCAAATGGTAGGTCATCACCAAAATGATTTTATTTTCAAGTCTGTTTTCTAGTGGGGGAGTGGGAGTTTTAAAACATAGTTTCCTATATGGAGATCCAAAGCTTATTACTGCAGCTTGAGTTACAAAGCGACTGCTTTATCAGGGCATACACAAAAAAGGAAGTGGTTTAAATCTTCAATACTCATTTGCCTTGTTAACTTCCTGTGCATATTCAATCTTAAAAGCATGCAACTAAAGTCTTGGTAACTACTTTAACACTACAGCAGACAATTGGAAAACTCAGAGTTTCTGAAGCGTTCAAATTGCAGAACTACATGCTGGTTAAGTGGATAGTTCTCACTTGGTCACAAGCACTTCCACAGTGGGCTGGGGAGATTTTCTTCAAAAGAGCAATAAAATCAATTACTTAAAAGCAAGGGGTCTCTCAGTGGCCAACCCTAAACACTCTTCATGAAATTGATCAAGACAACCAGAAAGTTTGTCTTTCAAGTAGGTTTGATTCAGATACTAATTAAACTTGGGAACATAACAGAAGCACAGGGCACACACACATCAGCTCATGTTTTCCAAGTGGTCTTTACTTTCAGAGTTGATTGGTGTTGTCTAGCCCAAACTGAGCCTCCAGACATCCAGAAATGCAGACTTAAGACACACACTGTCCTTGGAGCGTAGAGAAAAATCCACCCTCTGTCAAGCCCTCAAAGGACAATTTCCTACTCCACAACTTTCCGAGATCCCTTTGGTCTGACTTGGTCACAGCACACAGTGTATCCTCTGCCATCAACTCCTTCCAAACAAGTTCAAGCTCTTGAAGTTTTTCTTTAAAGCACAGGCAGATAAAGTAAAATATCCAACTTGTTGGAGTACCCAATATCCCTCTTACCCATTTACACTCACTGAATTATGGTGCAAATATTCCCTTCTTGGTGGAGTACAATAGTCCTTCAGTATTGGACAGCGGAGAGCTATCTAAACTGGAGGCTGACAAAATCTAAACATCTTGAGGAATTTATCTGAGGTTAAACACTTGATAATCAGAAATTCTGCAATCTACAGAACACAGCCTATCAAACCTCTGGGCCAGCCAGTAACAGCACTGGTTTATCAGACATTTTTGGATGATAAGAAACATGCTAGCATTGATCAGCCCCTATATATCTCAGTCAGTCATCATTCAAAGCAAACAGACTTCACTCTGTCCTGAACAAAATGTAGTATTTTCTTTAGTTCAAACTTGCCATAAGTAGCAGTGTCACCCAGTTTGCACCCTGCTGCTTCAGAACACTGAAGCATGAAGCAGCACAGAACAGAGCCCTACTGAGCAGTGTTAGTCAAGAATACCACATGTACACATATATGCAACTAAAATGAGACAATTTATCAATGTTAGTAGTCAAATTTAGCAGTCTTCATGAAGCCTAAGAAAAAATGAAAATTAAACAGAACTGATACAATTAAAAAAGCAGAAAAGTATCATATCTATGAAGAAGTGCCACACAAAAGGAGACAAAGTCATGCTTAATGGTATCTTACTCAGCACTGCACTGTCAGAGCTGACAGACAGCTTCAGTTCCATGGAATCAGAATTACACAGATGGTCACAGATGAAGAAAGCAGCTGCTCTCCCCAGCACACCCCACCCAGGGGCGAGTCATATTTTTACATCTGGATCTAGCTGAAAGTAACTACTCGCATCACTCTATGGCTGATTCCTATATAGCTTGGAATTGAAAGAGAAATGGAAAATCAGAAGAACATTCAGATTTAATGTTTGGAGAATACGAGGCACGTGTTTCACCCAAGCAGACAGAATAATGCTGTGTGTCCTGGTAGCCAAGAGATGAAGATCTATAGATACAGCTGTATATAGATGCATATCTCTGTATATACATAAAACCTTTGTAAAGGTTCCGTAGGACACGGAGTAGAAGGTATTTATGAAGTGTGTGTTTTCCCCAATTTAAAAGTCTCAAAAAGCATTTAAATTGTTTTTAAGATGTAAGTATCATAAAGATCAATCAATGAAGAGCCACCATTCATGAAAATTAAAACTCAACAGAATTAAACAGTGACACCTTACAGTTGACCTACAGGGTTCAATTAAGGACACTAGATAAAGAAATAAGGAGGGTGAGAAGGGAAGGAAATTAAAGCATTAACAGGTGAAACTTATGTATTGAATTATTCAGTATTAAACCCCAGCCCAAGATCTATTTTTGAAAGAGATTAACATACTTTTGTATTAGCTACATAGTTCAAGGTTATCCCAATTCTTCAAGGTTCCCCCTCTCCTGTTTTTGAAGGGCCAGATGAGACAGGCGGTTTTGTTTCTTTAGGGTCTTTGTTATTAATAGTTTTACTTACAAGCCAGTTAAACTAAAGCAGTTTTGCATGGATCTGTGACCCCAAATCTCGTTCAATGCAGAAGAGCTTAGCTATTTAGGAAGATCAAGCAAATCACAGAAATCCAAAAGCATATGAAATAAAGTCCACTTTTTCTTTTGAAAAGAAGGTTGAAGTGCCTTAAAGCCTTCATGCCTTCTGCTACCATAAAATTTTTACAGTTTTAATTAAGACCTGTTCTCATAAAAGAATTTTAAAACTACTTCTACTTTACACTGTTTAACACAGGTAACAGGGTATGAACTTCACTATCCTAATTGCATAACCCATCCAGGTTATCTCCTGTTTTACCATTAGACTCAAGACCAAGCAGCTGATACTAGCTCAGAAGATCAGATTTGTCTGTTCCCACTAAATACTCTCATGAACGAATATATTCTGTTCTTCAGATTACTTCAGTATCATTTTCAGACATTTAATATTTTCTAGTGGGAAGGAGGAGACTGAGCTGCCACAAATGCAGCATCTTAAAAAAAAAAAAGAGTTCCATGAAGAAATTCTTGAAACAGAGAAATTCTTGGTCTGATAACCAAGTCTAAGAAAACCTATATTTCTTAATATATACAGCACTGTGTGTGTGTATACGCACATCCCAGATCTGTTAATTCAAAATAATGTGATTACAAGTATGACAGCCTATTCTGTTTCTTGCCTCTGTTCCTTCTTCAGTCTTCCCATAGCCATAAAATGTCCGTTTCAACGACATTTTCAAGCCCTGCTCCCTTTGTCTTGCTCTATTGAAGATTTTGAAAAATACAAATCATGTAAACTATTTTCAAGAATTAAATATGTGTTTACATCAAGTAAGATAAAATATCTTGGCTTTGGGGAAAAAAAAACAATCCAAACACCTTAAGTACTTTGAAACAGCAGCAAGTGATTGCTGAAAGGCATGGGCTGCCAAGAAATCCACAGTAGATTGTTTTTTTCCGCCACCTCATTTAAAAAGCACATGCTATTCTCTTTAGCACCGTATAGATGGGAGTGGGTGCCCAGAATGTATGACAGGGAAGGAAGCATGCCATGTCCCAAGGCGTAACATGCCTGCCCAGGCAGCAGCTGATAGCTCTGAAGCTAAGTATGGCTTACACTCAGGAATGGAAGCAGATAGATATTTTGGTTATTACTGACCACTGCTGTGGGATGGGCAGAAGGAGTGAAAGGAGAACACAGAGTCTGGCACAACTTCAAATCCATGTCTTCCCATCTCTATATAGAAAAGCAGAAACCACAGAGTCCCAGGGGACATGGCCAGAGCCACACAGCTGTGACCTAGTGCTTCCTCTTTCCCTCCTCACTTAACAGCTGTTTGGTGCTGGCAAAAGAGCAGTAAAAAAGAGAAAACTATTACAAAAAAAGGAGGTTCCGTTACAAGTTTTAGAACTACCAATATCCAGTGTGTTAAGGTTTTTCTCAAGGAGCACTAGCACATGCATTGTAGATGTGTGGAAAGCCGCAAGTAAAGCCAGACTGAGAAGTTGATGCCTTGGTTTGAAATGCTCATGTAGCTCTTCATAGTGACCTCTGACCAACAACACATGATCAAGTGGTGTAAGCACCACAATAACCTGAGCTGACCACTCACGTTATCTAAGGTTACAAAATTCCCGCCAAATTCTACATCAAGGATAATGAACTAAGATCATCCAAGAATACACAAAACCTTGTCTGGTTTGGGTTCTTTGCTGTTGATTTTGGAGGGCTTGAGGTTTTTGTGGATTTTTTTGTGTGTTTTTTTTTTGTTGTTGTTGTTTTGCTGTTTGTTTTTTCCCCAAAGCCTCCTTTATGAGGAGCCACTTAAATCTATCACCTGATCCCACATGTAGTTTTTCTTTCAGCACAGTACAGATGTATACTGGCTTTCCAGATTATCATGGCAATCACTTTAAAAGTGATTATCGTCCCCAACACTTAAGGTCCTATGGTTTCACAACTTAGTGGCTGTAGAAATAATGGTAATTTCCATTAACTAGCAGCATAACCTGGCATATCTATGAACTACTGGCAACACACTGTCTCACCATCTTTATTCCTGCCACACAGATCTATTTTAGAAAAATAAAAACATTTTAAAGCAGGTTTCATTGATGACCACCTCTCCTCTTCTGACACACACTGAATGTCCAAGCTCAGATCTCAGAACTGCAGATCCTCCAGAAGTTTGTTATCCTTACATTCACACCAATGGAACTGTAAAATAGGCATTTAAACAGGCCTACCATTCACCACTAGTCAACCAACTGTATCCCTGACAGGGGGATTTTGTTGTTTTGTTTGAAGACTTCCAGAAAGTGAGATTTAGCCATGCTGCTGGCATACACAGATGAAAACTGAAGGAAACTTATCTACCTACCTCATTTTCATATATGACACTAGTACAGAGATGATCTACTCTTCAGAAAGGTTTTTATTTAGAAGCAGCCCATTAACAGGTTAACATGTAAACAACTAAATGTTTTGCACCAAAATTATCACTTGAAAATGAAATCTTGCAACTTGAAAGTGGACAATTTATGTTATTACTAGGACAAGCCCATGTTCAAGTTCTTAAAAAAATAGTCAACCATAAGGATGAAGTAGGCAGTCATGGGGAGAGGACATCTTCCTCAAAAAAGTCACAGTAACTGGTATCCACATAATGACCTTTGCCCTCCTGCAGCCCAATGAAAGACTGAGGTTTAAGATTCTACAGCTTGGATCAAGACAGCTTTATAGATATGATCTTACTGCTACAAAAATCATGATTTCCTCCTTTAAGCAGGAAGCAAAAAAAGTAGAATAAGTCATCCAACCATGCACCAGCCCACATCCTATGTTGGTAATGTTTAGCTGCATTTTTTAGGCAATTTTTTTTTGTGCAAAAACACATCAGTTTGGATTGTATGATTAAATGGAATTTTAATCTCAAAAATCCTCCTACAGACTCCTCACATCAGATCATTTCAGGTCAGTCACTTTTTCTGCTTTTATTCAAATAATAGCAACTAGTAACACACAACATCATTTGAGTAGTAACAAGAAACACCACAAAATGATGGACAACGGGTCAGTGGGTTCTCAGGAGTCAGAACTCTTCCACCACCTGCTTCTTGCTCTTTAAAAAATGAACTTGCCCAAAAGAGAGTTAGGACTCATTCTTAGGAACTCTAAATCCTAACAGACTATTACACAGTGATTCTGCACCAGCAATGGGAACCCATGCAACACCCAGTTCCACAAGTATAAGACCTCTCCCTCTCCAGTACAACCCTCCCTTCTCTCTAGAGGGATTACAGCACCTTTTTTAAGCCAAGCCCAGTAAACTAAGCTGTAAACAGGCCCAAACTAAGAAAAAACTAAGTTCTTGTACAGTTACAATACAGATGATAAATCTCTACCACATTCTAGTTTTAGTAAATAGTGAACAAACTTGAGAAAAATGTTTAATATTGATCTTGTACGAGATACACTTCTGAAGAAATAAGCAGCAAAATAAAAGGGACAGATCAGAATTAAAGCAAAAGCACATGAGAACACAAGAGAGGCATGTTTTCAGATTTCATGCCCCTATGCAACTTATTTTTTGCCATCCCTTTCTGCATAACAGGGGAGCATTGATTCAGTGGCTGGAAGTGATGCTATCTACAATAAATAATTTTCATCCCCAAGCACAACCAGCTCTAACAGAATGTAGTTGTTCGTTAGGAGCAGCAGGTACTAAAAACAAAGAGTAGGTGAAAACTATTTCCAGACCTGTTGAGAGATTTTTATAAAGCCTCTTCCTGGCTAACGAGAATTTATCTGGCAGAGAACTTCACTTTCTCCCAAGCCTTTAGAGTATCTGTTCCTGGATAAAACTTCAAATCCCAATCTTACATAAACCAGTTCACAACTAGCATTCTTGGAGGGGGAAAGGAAGGACAGGATACCTACAGTTACTACATCTCTGTGGGCCAGTAGTTCATCGGTCACGTTCTATTCAGAATCACCAAAAGCTGCTTCAAGCCTACAGGAAAATGTAATACTCAAGCTTCCCACTCTGGACAGGTTTATTCTTCTAACACCCAGTACAAATTTGATTAAAATCAGCAAGTCCTGCATACTTTGAACCAGAAGAGAGGATCAACACTTCATTATACACCTGCAGAAACAAGTTAAAAAAAATAATGGAAGACATTTTCTAGAACTCTACTAATATCATGCAAATTAACTAATCCACAGTGGAATTTAATTACTTCTACAGTCTTATCATTCCTACATTTGAGTATTTTGCTCAAAGTGGATTTAGAAGACTCAAAAATATCCTTCTGACAAAAGAACACTTGTCCTTTAAGCTTTGTATTTCAGACAAGATTTTTCTTTCAATGCTTCCCCCATATATTTTAGTTCTACAGTACAAGGTTGAACAAAGAATTTAACTTTCAGTAACCCTCAACTGAACTGACTGGTTTTAGTCCTCTAGATTCAACACCCATATTTCCTACCCTCACTGTTACATCTCTCCAGTGTTTCCCAGTCAGTGCTAAAGCACATCAATTTTCCTCCATTCTTCACCTACTTATCCCAGGAACTGAAAGAACCTAAGACAAACTGCTTTGGGTAACTGGGACTGTTCTATGTGGTATCTACTGTTCTGTAATGAGGCATAAAGAAAGCTATCTTTGACCAACACATTAAAGCTGTTCACTGCTTAGACTGTCACCCCTTGTTCACAAAATTTACCTCATTTTCTATTTACTAATGCTTCATATTCAGAAGCATCAACAGCCATAACTCTACCAATATGACCAAGAGTGGAGACCCTCAAACTACAAATTTACAGCCATCATACCAGTTACCATAAGCATAAAATGAAGCCTTATTTATATCTGAACATCAATGCTTAAGTTCAGCTTTGAATGTCTTCAAAAAAATTACAGGCTGTATGTGTACAACTCTGGAACCCAGCAACTTGGCTGGGGAAAACTCTTGCCAAGCTATGATTAGCATTCACAGCTTCAGGGCTAACTGTGCTTGTTGTTTCAACCTTGACAACCTAGTGTAAGGACACAACATTAAATTTAAGCTTCCAAAAAGTATTGAACATTTGCTTTTGCTGAAAATACAATTTTACTACATGTTTTGAAAATAAAATCACTTTTTCCTTTTAGAAATCCATGATGATGCCAGACATATGCTTGTTTTCCAAACAACTGTTTAAAAGAAAGAATACTCTTTCTGATGTTCCTGCCAAAAATAACATTCTGTGGCTTAAAGAAATCTGATAGTAGGCAGTTCACTCAGTTGAAAGAAGAAGAGGGTTTTTACATTTGGCAAGGGTTTACATTTCATGGCTTGCATCTACTTCCCTCCATTTTATCTATCTTTGGGGATGCAGCAGTGACAAAGGTTTTTCTTGTGGTTTGGTGGGGCCCAGTGGTTTGGCTTTTTGTTGTGTGGTTTTTTTGTTTGGTTGGTTGGGTTTTTTTCCATTTCATTTAAGCATTTCACTCAAAGAAAAAAGCATCTGTGGGCTTACCAGAAATGACACAAAGCAGAAGTGCATTACAATGCATTTTTTTTTGTAACAGGGAATACCAGGACATAAAAGATAGAGTTTGAAAGGGAAGTAAAAGATAACTTCAGAAGAAACGCATAAGGGAGAGTTTAGAGGATGAGGAAGCAGAACAGAAAATTCAAATGAGGAAGTAGCACACAAAGAACATGAACAGCTTCATCTTGAAACGTAGGACAGAGAGAAGGAGATGGCTGTCACAGGCAGCAAAAATACTACCTACCTGGTAAAGGGGTTATTTAGAAACGTGTTTTATAAACACATGGTGTTTATAAACAGGTGTTTATAGAAACATGCAAATCGGACTGTATACTGCATAAGACTTATTTCTTTACATTGCATAAAGCCACAATTTTAAGACCAGGGTTCAATCTGTTACAATATTTGACTTTGTCCTTCATTAATAACTTAGTAAATTGGTCTAGTTACTATTTCTGTAAGCAATATAAAATATTTAATCAACTTGAAGCACTTAAGAAAACAGAGGTTCTAGAACTTTTCCCAATCGTGGAGCTTTACTTGCCATTTCCCGGTGTTTTTTACCAATATAAATCCCATTGAACAGAACCTTGCCATGATTCTCCCAAGACACAGAAATTTCTGAAGGCTGCTAAATCTGTTCCAACATCAAGCCAACTAGGTAAACACTTCAGCTGGCTAAGTGACCAAGATGACTATAATCGCCTACATGACAGCAAACTGCAAATCCGTGCAAGCTCAGAGGGCCTCAGAACTCTTAGTATGGCAACCAGAACAACCAGAACAACATTACTGCAAAGCACAACCCTCCTCCCATGGAATAGCAAGTACTTTTAGAAAAACAAGGCCAGAATCCCAGTAATCTTACAGTAGTATTTCAGATGCAGACATTTCAGGCTAAAAAAATCCTTAAGGTTAAAAACCCAACTGCTTACTGTCCACCAACATGGAAGCTTTTCCTGTCATTAGCAGTGCAAATGCAACACAGAAATTCAGCAGCTAGACACGAAGGTCTGTCTTTACAGCATTACTAGCTCAAGCTGTAACTAGATGCTACTCCTAATCTTATCTATGCGCTTGTGTAGAGCTACCCACCCTGAATCAAAGGATGCTTCTAGTTTCAAGATAGTCTGCAAAAGTATGAGCAGCATTTGATGACAGAGGCAAATATTATAATAGCTACACTTCATTTAAGGGATGGAAGACCATACTTCAGTGCATTCTCAGACACTCCTCTGGAAGGCATTTGTACCTCACAGCTTCAACATTCACATATTTCAAGTCTTGCCATGCACAAGCTCTACAACTCTTTACTTGCTATAAAGTGTAGATGTACAAGACCCGGAGGAAGCAAAGAAGAGCGCTTTGAGAGAAGCGAGCTGACTGAAGGAGACGGGATCCCTTCCATCTAGAAAAAAAGATGAAGCTGCTGAAATTCTAGTTCCTGATTCTTTCCACAAACAAGCACATCTGCTTGTCTAGTATAGGCTGGCAAATACCCTTCTCCTACTACAGTTCGATAACCTGAAGCAGTAAACAAACCACATCTATAGCTGTAACAACACATCCTCTTTAAATACAACTTAGAGTTAACTGCAGCCTCAGTCCAGCTCCTCCTGAGTTGGCATTCAGAGGTTCAAACAAACTTCAATATTCAAACCGTATGCAAAGAAAACACATTAATACATGTATAAGAATCTCTCCAAATTCATCATAAAATCAAACAGGCTTCATCTGAAGTGAAGAGTTACCTCCTCCATGTTTGCAGCTGTTTAAGCATTCAAAGCAGCAGCCAAGCTTCAAAGAGACAGACAGTACTTTCCCGGGAAATAACTCTACAATAAACCTGTACTGATAAGATTTCCAGAGAATTTCAACATTCTGTAGAAAGTTCAACAGCAAGCTCTAGAGTCAGGGATGTCTGGGTTGGAAGGGACCTCCAGAGCCCATCTAGTCCAACCCCCCTGCTGAGAGCAGGGACATCCTCATCTAGAGCAGGTTGCTCAGAGCCTCATCAAGC